>JANTQF010000086.1:0-121504 GCA_032988165.1 Emmonsiellopsis sp. PD_33
GAAGTTAGCTATCAAGAAGGGTCTGTGATTCATTGGGATTAGATGAAGGCAAGATGATGTCCTCAGCAAATAAAATCAATTTTTAGGAGCTATCTGAATAGTGATCAGTTTTTTAAGAATAAGTGGAAGGTAGGGCTTTCTCCTTTTCAATCCAGTTAGAGAGTGTAGATTAATTCTTATCAGTAGCTGACTCTTTATTCTTACTGTTCTCTATAGCAGTCTGAGCAGCTATCACACTAGTAATCTTTTTCATTTCACTGTCTGAGTTGCCTTCTTCTACACCACTTTCAAACCCAACATCACATATGCTGATAAAATTGACTGTAGGTAATGAGCTGCCATCAGAGGAAACAAGGATGCTACTATTATTATAGAGTTTTACTGCTAATAAGATAATAGAAGGTGTAGATCTCTACTTAAGAGCACACTTAATAGTGATAATGTGTGGTTCATACTAGTTCACATTGATCTTTAGGCTGCACTACATCACATATTCATTAAAGTATTTACTCATTCTATTTTAATGGATCTTTCCCTGGTTGATCAGCTCACCAATTCAGAGACACTAAGGAAGCATGTGAGAGGAGTCACTATAATCCTAATAGACATAAAGAGGGTAATCATATTGTAATATGCTTTCAGATCAAGGTTAATATGAATCATCAGAGCCACACTATATCTCATAATAGGAAACATTCATAAGATCTCAAGCAGGATCAATAAATTTCTAGTAGGTGAGAACACATAACATCACAGCTGATTATTATATATTTCTCTGCTGTTGGAAATCTGCAATGGCCAGCAACAGCACATTCATCCAGTTAATAAGAGATTTAAGTAAACTGTCATTTAAATTTCTTGAAGCTAGATCAGAAGAAGCAGGTAGCATAGAGGGGGCTACTTGAGGTCTCAGCACAGTCAGGGTAGGCAGATTGAAGACAGGTTAAGCAGGAGGCAGCTGAGTGGGTAGCATCATATAGGAACTCAGGTTAGATGTGATCATCTAGATCATCTTTTCCTTGACTTCCTGAGATTTCACTGTGGCTTCACAAACCTTTGAAATCTTCCACTCAGATGGGTTGTTTTGGTTAAACCTAGCCTTGCAAAAAGCCTTCTCACAAACTCTATCAGGCAGGCCTCATAAGAACAATTAGTAGGCAAGAGATTCCTAGATTTCATTTCAGCTAATCAGTGGCTTAGTAATGACACAGAATTAATAGTAGAAAGTGAGAATATCTCAGCTAAAAGATCATTTGAAACTAGATAGAGTATTCAGATAGATTTAATTGTACATCTACTGATGAGCATCATCTTATTAGAACTCTGATATCAATCTAATCTTAACTTTCATTTAGGTTTGTAGGTCCTTCATCAGCTAATCCACATAGCCTTATAGTTTTATAAAATAATAGTTGCATAACATTATTAAGATTTCATCTTTAGGAATATGGTGTAGCTTCAGCACAGCATCAAACTAGTTGACAAACTGAGTGACATCCTTCCTATTAAAAGAGGGGGCTCCAAGGGATCCAGAAACCAGTATAGGCATGACAAGCTACTAATAAATCATTTTACTTTCAGGAGGCAAGATACTACTAGGCATAGGCAGGCCTGATGAGGAATTAATAGAGTCAGACATCTTCTTACTATTAATCTCAATTTTTAGCAGCAGAGCTGATGTCTTTCCTGACTGAGTTTAATAATGTATGATAGAGTCCAACTGAGTGTGCTTAGAAGGCATATATTAATGGAGAAATAAATAGATAAGCAACTCTCATTTACAAATGAGAAATAGGTTGATAATAGTGGTAATATCTATATCTTTTTGTAGATAGAGGTTCAGAGACTCAAGGAAGAGAAGGAACTGCAAGATCTACTGTAGATTTTTCTTCTCATTAGAGTCTGCATTTATTGAGAAACAGCTTGATGGATTTAATAGTTCAGCAGGTTCATTCTTCAAAGTTTTCTTCTGATAGTATTACCATTGGTGTAGCTACAAGGCTGCAGGCCTGCTCCAATCAAATGGGCCTATCACAAACTAAAATAAGAGAATTATGTTGAGCAGTGTGCTTAACAAAAGAAAAGAAAAAAGGAGAAAGAAACTCAGTATAATCATCTATATCAATACTGTTATCTGTTCATCCATTCATGTTTCTAATTGTGCACACTAATAAAGCAGGAACAGGGTGTGTACATCAGGCAGCACTGAACAGAGCAGCAGCAAACACAAGAAAAGAATTAATATTAATGTCAAAATAGAGGAATGAATTGGCAATTTATAGTACAAAACAACATAGTAATAGAATGATAAGATAACACACAAAAGAAATAAAAGATCTATCTTAAAGAAGCATATACATATATGAGAAATCCATAAACAAACAGATAAAGTCTTAAAGTTTTGTAATAAAAGAAAAATATCTATCTTCATGGCTGTGCTTGGTAGTAAAAAGCCTCAGTGAAAAATTAATCTGACCCAACAGTAGATTCCCATCACATTAGGACTTCAATTTTTTGGCTCTAGAATCCTGAAGAAAATAAGATAATCTCCTTATTGGATGTTAGATTTAGTGAGGATAGCATTAGAAATTCTGAATGCAGAGTCTGTTTCCCATAAGATCTGCTTAACTCTATGGCCTCTGTCAGACTAATGGATGAATCAATTCATATAGAAGATGACATGAAGGCCCCTACAGGCAGTCTAAATGATTTGTGGATATAGCTCATGAAGTCTTTTGCAATTTATATCCTCTCACCTAATATAGATAGTCTATCCAAATCATTTAAGAATATCATATCAAGGTTAAAGGGGGTAAGTGAGTACTAGTAAAAATCAATATAGTATGAAATTACTAACCTGTAATGCTGAAAAATATGGCATCTCATTCCCCAATCTGACATACTGGTTGGAGAACTAGTGGCCCTGAGCTACTGAGTATTCATTGAAAAAGACTGACCTTAAGATTTAAATATAGATTCAGATGGAATCTTATGAAAATCTTATTGAGTAGTTTGTAGTAACTGACTCAAGAAGGATAGTAGGGAGAAAATCTATGCACTCATTATAACTAACACTACAAACTATATATTATTTACAGTCACTGTGAAGTTTGAATGGATATTGTAGCAGGCAGACATCATACTAGCCTATCTGTATGATTACCTGGATAAAGAAATCTATATGAGGTAATCTACTAGATTTGAAGATAGCACTCTAAATACACTTATCTGTGCTATAGGAGAGAGTCTTTACAGCCTGAATCCAGCCATGAAGATTTAGTATGATTTTTTGATAGTCTACCTTATTGAATTAGAATTCACAGCAAGTTCATATGACTCTACTCTCTAGTATCATAAGGAAATACCACATCTCTATATAACCATTTATGTTGATGATTTGAATATAGTCTCTGAGATTCCAGAGAAAGCTAATTAATTGGTGAAAGCTCTCAGTGAGAAGCTAGAGGTTAAGAATTTGTATGAACTGTAAAAATATTTAAGTATGAAAGTTGACTACTTGCCTGAGGAGATTAAGTTAACTTACTGATACTATATTGAGTAATTAGTAGAGGATTTCTATATGGATAACACTATTACAGTCTGTACACCCATAGAGGAAGCTTTTTGCATTAATGATTCCTCTATTCCTGAGAGTAAAGCAGGCTTCATAAAGTAGTATTATTAACAGGGTATAGAGTGTATTCAATATCTTACAGTTAAAACTTGACCTGATATTACACACACAGTCTCACTACTTGAGCAGCACAGCTCCAACCCAACCCTGAAATCATAAAAGGCATTATTACACATCATCCAATATTTAAAAGAAACCCTGAATGTAGGCCTCTTTTATAGATGTTATATAGTTAAAAACAGTCTAATCTCTAAGTTTCTGAATGATACCTACCTCCCCATTAGATATATAAATTCTAATTAGGTAGGTCTGTTGAATGATGATTGAAAATCTACATCTAGCTATATCTTCAAGCTTGTAGGATCCCTAATATCATGATGATCCACTAAATAGATCTATATATCTCTTAGTTTAAATGAAGCTGAATATGTTGCACTCAGCAAAGCAGTTTATAAGATAATATGAATTCAAAATCTCATGTGAGAGCTTAGATTTATAACTATATCTTCTATATAGATCCATGCAGACAATAAGGACATCATTAATCTCACCCAAGTTGCTGTGATTACAGCCCACAACAAGCATATAAACACATAATTCCACTATTTGTAATCTCAGTTGAAAAATGATGTTATCTTACTAGAATACATTCTGATGACTGAAATGACTACAGACAACCTGATGAAGCCTCTGGGCATAGTTACATTTACATGCTTCATTAATTTGCTAGGGACTCTGGTGGGGAATAGTAGAAAGTAGCAAGTCTGGTCATGTATCTAGGTTTTTTCCACTGTCTGGCAACATTTTGTTGTTTTTCAGTGTTTTTTCATGAGATCTACATATATAGCTCCACCTGAGGGGGGGTGTTGGCCATACACCTCCAGCCTCCTGATTGGGCGTAGCGCGCTTATGTGATCGCATGGTAGATAGATTCCTTGCTAGCATAGCAATACGAGAGATCTTCAACCTTCCCACACCTACTGGCTCTGACGCCATTGCCCGCAGCGTTTTGCACCAATAGCCGCGGCCAGGGAGCTGCGGCCGGCAAACAAAGCGCTGGCAGGCATCCTCGGCCCGGGCAGGCGCCGCCCGAACGGGTTTAACCCCATGTTTCGATACGCCGAGTTTACGCCCTCGTCACCCGGCTGCGGCCGAAGGGAAAATCCGGCTCCGTGAAATTTTCTCCAGATCTTGCTTCCATTCTGAAGATTTTTATGGACACAGGCTTCGTTTTTCCCACCGCACCGGCCCATAGACTGACTTTTTCTTGCTTCTTTTCCCTTTCTGCCTTTTCTTCTATTCATCTCTTGTTTTAATCCACCCATTGTGCCGTTGTTTTCTGGAAGTCGGGTTTCGGGAGGGAAGATTAATTCGTCTGATCTAATCTTTTTTCTCTTCCCGATACTTGCGAAATTGACAGACATTCCTACCGTCATTTAAAATAATAATGGAGCAACCGACTAAGAACCCCGAACAGGCCCCAGGTACGGAGCAATACCTTGTTGCTTTGGTGGTCGCAATTAACACGCACGGCCAAACCCAATTGCAAGAACTAACTTCTTTGTCACAGAGGTCGCAGAGCAGAATGCGCTCGAGCAGACTCCCAACGGAGTCCATGAAGATGCGGAGCAGGACAACGGAGGTGGGAACATCCTTGCTACCCAGAAACATCCATTGGGCAAAGCTGACTTTTTTGGCGTGTAATTCAGGTCTTTTCCAGATCTCCGTTAAGCTTCCCCATGAGCCCTACAACATCCAAGTCACGGTGAGCCGCACCCGTCTCGCCAACACGACGTCAGTTAATTAATTTACCTCCAATAGGTATCGAGCCAGGAACAAGTCCAGGATGTTCGTCAGTCAATTGTCGAGCTGCCCGGTACTTTCCAGTACACGAGCTTCCATCTGGAGCATAACGGAGAGAGGATAAATGACTACGTCGAGCTGTCTGAGGTCAAGGACCTCAAGGCCGATTCCGAGGTGGTTCTGGTCGAGGATCCATACACCGAGAAGGAGGCCCGGATGCATGTCGTCAGAATAAGAGAGTTGATTGGTGCTGCTGGAGACCGTGTTGACAACCTGCATGGTATCTGCGCCGGCCTTTCACTTCACGACTCCGTCGCCGCCGGTGAAGAACTATCCGATTCCAAGAATGGACAGGAAGCGGCTGCGAAAGATCACGCACTTGCGAATTATGATATGGCAGCGCCATCCGTTTTGCAGACCATCTTGCCCCGCGCCCAGACACCACCTCCCAAGACGATCAAGTCGATTTCTCTTTCTTCATGGAACCCCCCTCCCTACCACCTTCGACAGCGAGGACACCTTCTATATCTCCAGGTCACCACCAATGAGGGCGAGCAACATCAGATAACGTCTCATGTTTCCGGCTTCTTCGTGAACAAGTGCTCAAACGCCAAATTCGACCCCTTCCCCCGCCCCGCTCCTAAGAACTATAGCGCCCACTCCCTCCTTACCTTGATCTCGATGCTTTCCCCATCTTTCGATGCCTCGTTCAAAGACCTTCAGGAGTCCAACAACAAGAAGGATTTGTTGACTACCTTTCCATTCCAAAACTCCATTCCAAACAATCCATGGCTTGTGCCTTCTACCTCAAGTCCGATCACCGCCCATCAACCAGATGTCGCCCGTTCCCAGGAGAACTACTTGATCTCCGGTGTTGATAACTCGGAGACGCTGCGGGACTGGAACGAGGAGTTCCAGAGCACTCGAGAGCTGCCCCGCGAAACCGTGCAGGACAAGGTCTTCAGGGAGAGACTTACCTCAAAGCTCTTCGCTGACTACAATGATGCTGCTGCTCGTGGTGCCGTCCTGGTCGCACGGGGTGAGATTGCGCCTTTGAATCCAACAGAAGGAAAGGATGCTCAAATCTTCGTCTACAATAACATCTTCTTCTCCTTCGGAGCTGATGGAGTTGGAACCTTCGCATCAGAAGGAGGTGACGAGGCCGCCAGGGTTGCCGTTGGAAAGGATGTTGTCGGTGTGAAAGCCGTCAACCAGCTCGATATCCCCGGCCTCTTCACTCCTGGAACCGTTGTCGTTGATTATCTCGGTAAGCGCTTGGTTGGCCAGAGCATCGTTCCTGGTATCTTCAAGCAACGCGAGCCTGGTGAGCACCAGATCGATTACGGTGGAGTTGAAGGAAAGGAGGTTGTTGCGGAGCACCAGGACTTTGTACCTGTCTTCGAAAAGCTTTCTACTTCACTGCGCGTTAAGAAGCATCCTGTCTGGGATAAAGAGGGCAAGAGACATGATCTTGAGGGCAGTGTGGAGACCAAGGGCCTTTTGGGTACTGACGGCCGGAAATACGTTCTCGATCTCTACCGTATCACCCCCTTGGATGTCCAGTGGACAGAAGACTCAGAAAACCATGAGGCATATCCCCACCGTATGTCGGTACTCAGACTTGAGCTGGTCGAGTCGTACTGGAGATACAAGATGGGTCAGTATGTGAAGGCAGAGGTTGAGAAGCGCAAAATTGCGAAGAAAGAGGAGGATGAGAAGAAAGCTATCGAAGCTCCTAAAGAGGGAGAGGAAGCCGAAGCCAAGCCCACCGAGGGAGACGAGGCCGAAAAGAAGGAAGCTGACCAAGAACGCGTTGACATTTCTGCTTTCAAACTGGCTCTCAACCCAGATGTCTTCAGCGGTCAGGTCCCTCAGACCGAGGAAGAGAAGGAGGAGTGGGCTCAGGATGAGAAGGAAGTCCATGCAGCCTGCGAGTACCTCACTTCCAAGGTCCTTCCCGAGCTCGTCCAAGATTTGCATGACGGCGATGTTGGATTCCCAATGGATGGTCAATCCCTTACTCAACTCCTTCACAAACGCGGTATCAATGTTCGCTACCTTGGCAAGCTGGTCTCGCTCGCTCAGGAGAAGGGACCAAGACTGTTGGCATTGAGCGCCCTTGTCGTCCAAGAAATGATCTCTCGTGCCTTTAAGCACATCGCCAACCGATACCTCCGAAACACACCTCCACCTTTCACCGCCTCTTGCGTCTCCCACCTGCTTAACTGCTTGCTTGGTACCGACGTCAACTCCAATCCACGTGCTGAGATTGACGAAGAGTTGAGAGAGATCTATCCCGAGGGTGACTTCTCATTCGAACAAGTTACCCCCACCTCCCTCAAGGCTGATATTGAGAAGCAAATCAAGATCAGATTCCGATTCAGCCTCCAGGCCGACTGGACTGAGTCGCTGAAACGCCTTCAACTCCTACGTGACATCTCCATCAAGCTTGGACTTCAGCTCGGGGCTCGCGAGTTCGCCTTTGACCGCTCCCAGATCAAATCTCAGGAGCACTCCCCCGTCCCCAGCGCCACCCGTGTCCCAGCTGAAGAGGGCAAGAAAAAGAAGAAGAAGGGAAGCAATACTGCTTCGCCAAACCGCTCCGTGGCAAGCCCCAAGCCCGCTATCACCTTTGTGCCAGAGGACATCTTGAATATTGCTCCTCTTGTCAAGGATGCTTCGCCACGAAGCGCACTCGCTGAGGAGGCCTTGGAGGCCGGACGCATTTCGATAATGCAAAACCAGAAGGAAATTGGGCAGGAGCTTATCTTGGAATCCTTGTCCCTCCATGAACAGATCTATGGAATCCTGCACCCCGAAGTTGCCAAACTATACCACCAGCTCTCCATGCTGTACTATCAGACAGATGAGAAGGAAGCGGCCGTTGAATTGGCACGCAAGGCTGTCATTGTTACTGAGCGAACCATGGGTGTCGACTCTGCCGATACCATCTTGAGCTACCTTAACCTTAGCTTGTTCGAGCACGCAACTGGGAATACTCAGTCCGCACTGGTTTACATTAGACATGCTTTGGAGCTGTGGAAAATCATCTATGGTGCTCAGCATCCCGACTCGATCACCACTATGAACAATGCTGCTGTCATGCTCCAGCATCTCAAGAAATACCCCGATTCCCGCAAATGGTTCGAGGCCTCTTTGACCGTCTGCGAGGGGCTCTTCGGAAGACAATCAATCAACACTGCCACCATCCTCTTCCAGCTCGCCCAGGCCCTTGCTCTCGACCAGGATTCCAAAGCCGCCGTCAACCGCATGCGTGACGCCTACAACATCTTCCTCAACGAACTTGGGGCCGAAGACCGGAACACCAAGGAGGCAGAAAGCTGGCTCGAGCAGCTCACGCAGAATGCCGTGTCCATCGCCAAGCACGCCAAGGACATCCAAGCTCGAAGACTTCGTCGAACTCCTATGTCCCCTCGGGTAACTCTTGGAACCAAGCCTCAGCCTCAGGTTGGACAGTCCGTACCTGCCGGAGCCAACGGGGCAAACCCTAATGCCACCGGATTGGACTCGAGAAGCATCGATGAGCTTCTGAAGTTCATCGAGGGAGGCGAGTCAAGCACCCCACGCTCGAAGCAGAAGAAGCGCGCCGCGACCAGCAACCCTAAGCTCCGTGGGTCGAAACAGTCTGCTGTTAAAGCCACCTGAGCGATGTATTTCTAGATCCTGTTTTCCGATCATAAAATGACCCATCAATCGGATGGGATTATCATTTATATATCTTTTTTTTTGCACCGTTTTCACTTGTATTATTCCGCTATTTTTAGTCTCCATTTTCTTCCACTTTTACGCCTCGGAGTCTAAATCACTCCAACGCCCCGTCGAACTCATGACATGACGAAGGGGAATGTTTTTGTTAGACAAAAAAGAAAGCTACAACAAGCACCCACCGCTGCGCGGGAGAACATGAAACCCCATCTCGGCAATCTGGCGCGTTTTCAGCCAGCAATTTTGTTTTGAGCTTTATGGACGAATGAGAGCTGTATCACTAGTTCGCATGAACGTTTTTATCTTTTCGTTTTTTCCCACTTTTTGCAACCCATCTCTACTCAAAGTATTCTTTGCTGTTTTCATGCATTTTCATATACAGGCGTGTGATTTTTACATACTCGCCCTTTTGTGTTCTTGCTTTTCTTTTACCTGTACAAAATATAGGGGTTACATAGCATGGTTGTCATTTCTCTCTAATTTTTGCGTGCTTTATTCTCCCTTCCCTTTTTGCTTGACGGTTTTGTCTGTATGTATAGTTGATTATTATATCATTTCCGCAGGCAGCAGGAAGTGAAATGGAGGGGGAAGGTTACATGACCGTAACACTGTACATTAGATATTTTTCTCCAAAAGACTCGATATCCTCTCTTATAAATACCGTATATTGTGATTTTGTTGAGTCCTGTATGACCCGCGCCAAGTCTGGATCTGATAAGGCGGCAGATCCAAGATAAGGCTCAAAAAGCTTGGCATCGAATCACGTGATTCGTTTGTTTACATTTCGTCGGACTTCATCCGGTTTGTTGATAGCTTCATCCTCAACCGCATCCATGACAGAATATAGTCATTATTGCATATTTTAGGTGCAACCCTTACTTGTCTGTTAAATTGTACCTATGTATATACCCTCTTTATTTTAATTCCGCATGAATCCCCTGCATATGCTACGGTAACGCCCATCACGGTCGCCCCACGGGCCAGCGAGCGATTTGGAGTCTTCGGGGTCGGCAAGTGGCTTCATTGTCACGTATGTATGCCCTTGAATCTGTTTAAAGAAAAGTCTATTTCCTAATGATTATCTCTTAACCCCGTGAATAGCCAAAGTTTCCCAACCATGACCCTCAACAGCGCCTCGACCTCCCGCCTACGCCCCTCCGCATCCGAAGTCCCCATCACCTCCCGATGGTGCAACCGAGCCCTCCGCCCACTAACCTCCACCATCCTGCGCCTGGAAAAACACTGGAAGATAACGCCACTGAGCGTTCCACAGGGTACGATCAACGGTTCCAATGCCCTTGATACATTGCGCTTGGAAGCGGCCGGGGCGCCCAGTGATGCGCGCGAGTCCTCGGAGTCGGAATCTACACCTGATGACCCGACGTGGGTTCCTGGCGGGGGTGGTGGTGCCGGGAGGAGGAAGATTAAACATAGGTATTCGGGTGGGAATAGGTCGAGGGTTGTGGTGAGGAGTCCCGAGGCGCAGAAGCTGGCGCCGGGCGAGTTTTCGATTCCGACGCCGTTGATTAAGGGGAGGGTGAGGGGGAGGCGTGGAAGTGAGGGGGAGGACGTGGGTTCGATAATGGGTCCTCCGGATGAAGACAATGTGTCCGCTGTACAGAATTCGCAAAACTGGACCAATACGACGACGAAGCGCAAAACTCTGAATAATCAGGTTGCGTGGAGGGATTGGGGGGATGAGTATAATGATCCATCGTACATTAATATTGTACAGGGTATTTTTGGAATATGGGATTCCTTTCTTACGATGACGGCGCCGCGACAGCATTCTAATCGCGGGGCGAGGTCATTGATGTCTATGGCGTTGGATAAAACGTCTATGTATATTATGCGGGAGCAGGAAGCCGCGGATAATGCCGAGGAGAAGGACGAGAAAGTCGACGCCGCAGATGTTATTATAACGGAACTGGAGGATATGTATGGCCTATCGAATAATGGGTGGAAACCGCTCAAGTCGCTTGTACGGCTTCATGGGATTCGTCTGGTTTGCGAAGCTATCCGAAAGAGGTGGATATCGCCGAAGGTAGCTCGTCAACTGGCTTTAAACGCGATTGACTCGTCATCGTATGATGCTACGAGAGAAGTATTATCGGCTCTACTTTCGGTAACTCAGCGGATCGATGGGCCCTGGCACATCGATTGTACACTGTTTTCGCTTGCAAATTTTGGCATATTTAATACCTTGGCTACATACGTCAATAAGTCGGGGAACTTGAGCTTCTTTTTCCGGGAGGTTGGGCCTTTGTTGCAGCGTGGGATCGTGGCTGTGGAATGGATAGCCACGGAATCGATGAAGCCATTTGTGACGCACGCCATTCAGTCGATATCGTGCGACGACGAGGACTGCGCTGCCTCTGTCTTATTTGTCGCAAATACGATGCTTGCTGCTTCGGGGTCCAGTGCTACCTTTAATACGACGTCGTTGGGGCAATCAGCGACACAGGTAATGGATAAAATTGTCGTGATCGGTCCCACAAGATCGCCCCGTCGTCGCATTTCTCGGAATACTTCATCCAACCCGCCGGCGAAAATAAGTGAATATGTATCAATTGCGCTAAACAATAGCATTTCAAGCATCATCAGCATTCTTTGCAGTGCACATATTGTCCGTTTTGGAAAGCAACGACCGTACACATCTTCGCCGGCCTCGTCGATGCAACATATACTCACAAGGCTTTCAGCGATAGTACAGCATGACCTGGAGCTGGCAGTTTTCGATCTAACTACCAATCGCTCCAGGTCCGAGTTGTTACGGATTGGATATATTTTGATGGCAGATTATCTTCTTGGGTGTTGCTGCAAAGAGACTAGGAAGAATTATGCCGCAATGGCACGGCTTTTGGCCAATTTTGAATATTTTATTCGTCCACTGAAGAACAGAAACGATCTAACGAGTGGATTATCAGCTCTGGTGACAAATGTTTCGCACCGGTGCGGCCGGGCTCGTGAGGAGGATGCCTTTTTGCAGTTGAGATTCTTTTCAAAGGCGCTCACTGCTGATCATTTGCAGCGGTATCCGACACTCAGA
This sequence comes from Emmonsiellopsis sp. PD_33, assembly GCA_032988165.1. Lineage (NCBI taxonomy): Eukaryota > Fungi > Ascomycota > Eurotiomycetes > Onygenales > Ajellomycetaceae > Emmonsiellopsis > Emmonsiellopsis sp. PD_33. The sequence continues at coordinate 12,213 of JANTQF010000086.1, forward strand.
GCACTCCTGGGTAAGGTCGCAGTCGACATGGCGTTGGATTTTGCGGAGGAGACTCTCCATCCAGATCATCATTCATGGGCCTCTGATATCCAGACGAAAGTTTCTTCTTACGAACCTATCCCGCTAGACACTGATGGAATGTTGATGTTGACGCCATCATTAGCGCTATCCAAGACTGGCTACGTATGGGAGGACGGAATCGGAGAATGGGTTGCTGCTGCGAAGGTGCCAACAAAACCTCCATATACGCGTCGACGAACAATGCCAAATTTGCCAAAGGCGATCGAGCAAGATGACTCGGGATCGTCTAGCAGGAGTTCGACTCCCTCTTCGGATCTTTCTAACAACGATGGCTCGTCTAGTATTACATCAGACTCGAGCTCTCCGTTATGCGTTCGGAAACGGAAAGAGTATCCCGCTTCTTTTGGTGCGAAATCGTCCAAGCGAGCCAGAACCATCTCGCCCGCAATTCTGACTGCCAATTCTCGTCAACTGCGGTCTAGAAAAAGTGAACCTTGGGACCTTTACGTCGACGAATTCGAGGACGGTGAGAGTGATTCCGACGTGTCGATGCCAGATCGAATGGCGACATCTTCAGTAAAGCCATATGCCCAAGAGCCAGCTCTCCCAAGGAAACCAGTCCTAGGCGAAGGAAAGGGAATCAACTATTCCCGCTCAACCTCGGTCGCCGTCCCGATTAAACCACCTCATGAACCGCAGGGTGTTGGGGTGGAGGTTGTCATCGTCAACAATAATAAACTGAAGGATGTCACGAACACGAAGAGAATCAGTTCCCGGTTCCGAGATAAAAACCACTACGAGAAAGCCTCCAACGAAGCCTATATCAGCGACTCCAACTCTAACGACAAAACCGACGATGACGACGACATACTCACCAACGAACCACCTCCCCGTTTCTTCGATCTTCGTCGGAGGAGTATCGGTATCTCTACTTCTACTCCCGCTACAGCTAGCAAAAAAACCAACTCACGCCCTTCCTCGCCAATGGCCATGATCACCCGTCTGCGCTCGACGAGATCGTCGTCGTTAAGGAACCAGGCTGCGGTGCGGGCTGTTGTGCCGGATTCGGAGGGGTCGAGTGATGATGAGTTGAGTTTTTTGTGATTGGGTCTGTTTGGTTAGAGATGGTGGGATGGGGTGAGTGGGTGATGTGTATGTGCTTTTGATGTCAGATTTTGTGTTTGTTATACATGGAGGGGGGTCGCTCGGGATTTGGTAGTTTCGGTGCCATGGTGTATATGTTCTCTATTGGCATCTCCGTGTGGGGGAGTTTCCTTTGGTTTTGCTTGTATAAGCTTGGTTGATGTGATACCCTAGTTCTATTGGTTGCTTGCTAGATGTGTTTTGTTTGCTTTGTTCGATTATATATAGCGAATGGGCTTGTGTGGTTTATAGAGAGCTATTCGAGTGGGTTGGATGCATGGGGTATAGAAAGAAGGCTCTATGGAAGTTATGGATATGTTTTAGGATCTTCTTCATGGATGGTTAATTGAGACGTGAGAATGTTGTTCTGGAATGAGCAGCGGTTTCAGTTTGGGATTTTGTCCACTGGCTTGAATGAATATTGCCAAAAAATATATTTCTTTTCGTCCAATCTTACCTCACTACATCTGTAATTTCCTAAATCTCGTAGAACTTCGCTTACGCGGGCTGTTACCGGATTGAACGAACAAGATGAAAATAATAAGGATATATATATATAACCCATTAATCCAATCATCGTGAGGTAAAATACGTCCATAAATAAATAACTGATGGGAAAGAATAGCCACACACCCGAACTCGCTGCGCCTTTTGCTCCCTCCCTTCATTAATCGTGTGGAAGAAATACTACTAATCGTGGGCAAGTGATACATTATCAAAGTGGGTGTGGAAAAGCTTCGGGCGCCATTTAATTCAGGCGGGAAGCTGCATCTTATTCCTCAAATCCCCTGTCTGCCCCAGTTAGGATTCTTCTTTCTTCTTTTGCAATCTCCCCACCCATTCGCGACCCGCGGGACCTCCCTTCAAAACTTCTCACTAGTAAGACACCTAGTGGCAGACACCAACAACCACGCCATAAACCTCACAGCAACAGTGAGCCCCCAAACGACCAGTCTGAACCCCCAGAAAATCATCCTGAGCGCCGATCTCGTGACACCAGGTAACTTCTCGCCCTCGCGGGATCCACTGGCATATCGGCCGTAGTTCTCCAGATCGATCTCCTCGATCACCACGGGTGCCTTCTTGTTCTTCTTTTTGGATTTCGAGCTTGGCTCGTCGGAATTCGAGGCCTTTCTCCAAGGGAAGAAGAATCTTGATTTGCGCTTTTTGGTAGTTGGTGATGAGCGGATTTGAGACATCAATTCTGCCTCTTGCTCTGCGTCTTCACGCTCTGCCTGCGTGGCAACTAGCTTGCCGGTGAAGCGGGGAGTGGTGGTTGTGGCTATTGATGGTGCTTTTGGTGAGGAGTTGATGTGATATGGATCCGGGAAGGTTCTGGATCCAGGGGTTCCAATTTCCATATCCGAGAGGATTTTTTTGGTGGTTTGGTCGGTGACGGCGATGAGGAGGATGGAAGCTACTAGAGAGTCAATGGAGTAGAGGGCTGGTATTGTGGAGGCAATCACGCCAGCGGAGATTGAGAGGGTCATGGTTTCAAGATCCAGAGCGACCAGAGGAGCGACGTTGGCAGAGTCCGGGCCTGGGATTGTGATCAGGATTGACGGAGGGTGGCCTAGTTCGACACTGTCCGTCGTGGATGCTGAGACTGTGAGGTTGAGCAATTGGCCTTGCTTTTCCGGGGTAGGGGAATCGGAGGATTGATATCCGCTGTCGGGAGTGGCGCTGGCAGGTTGTGGGAATAGTGCCTGATGGCGGATATCGTATCGACCGTGAGTCCCGGTCCATTCAAGAATGCATGATTCTTGGGCTTCTGCCCTTTTCACGGCATCATCCTCTACTTCCATTGCATCTGTCGGGGCTAGCTGGTGCTGCCTTGACAGACTCAGGGCTTGCTCTCTGGCAAGGATTTCTGCTAGCATTGGGAATACAACGGTGATGAAGCCCATCTCGTTAGGACGGTTAATTTCCGCATTGCTAAGAGTGATGATTGGAGACTTTGTGTGCTCCTTGGTTGGGTGGGATTTTTGGATTTCGACATCATTCATGTCGTTTGTTTTGAGGCTGTACAGGGATGTAGCGTGGTTTCCAAATGTGTACGTCAGAGGATCAGCCCTGGGGGAAGAAACTGTTAGCAAGAATACCATCAGACTGCAGAATCAGGGGGAAATCCCCACTCACTTGGAAATACGCAAGTGGAAGGTTCCGAGGGCGGGATCTGGACCCTCTCCATTTGTTGCTTCCCATAGCCGTGCAAGCTGCTCAGTTGTCGAAAGCTTAGAAGCCACTGCCAATTCAGTAGACTTCCGTTTTGTGTGAGGAAACCCAGATTGTGGGGAGGTTACGCTTGGGCTATAGTCACAGCGAGATATGACTTCTCGTGGAAGATTATCAGGCGTGGCGCGTTGGGGGAAGTAGAACTGTTGACTCAGTCTGACTCTGGGGTTGAATCGAGGAAATATCGATCTCATAGGAATCACCGGTGAGGTGGGAGACTTGGACGGGGTAGTCAACTCGATTTGAACTGGGGATCCCGATTCAATATGTCCGGGCTCTGCTGAGGATGGGTCTGGAGATGTGTGGATATGGGGTCTCTGCGGGGCTTCTGTTCTGTTCCCATCATCGTTCGCCTGGGCGGTAGCTGCGGAAGAGGTCCTTGGGGGGTGGACAGGAGGAGGCGGGATAAGCGGAGTTTTATTAGTGTCTTCAATAATTTGAAGAATCACTGCCTCCGTTTGAGCGGATGATTTGGGATCTTCCACAATTGGAGATACGACTGGAGATTTCGTCGTACGCCGTCGATGTCCCTTCCTGAATGGATTGTTATTCGGCCTGTTTTGGGGTTGTACCTGAGGGAACAGTTGGAATTGGGTTTGGGCTGCCATTGTCTTTCAAATATAAAACAACTCAAGTCGGAATAATAAAAATCAGCAACAAATGCGTTGAGACAGTGACTATGAGCTCCTTCTTCCCCGGTAAACCCCTTGCGTTGTCCCGCGCCCTATCGATAAGGGAAAGCAAAGAGAACCCCGAGATAATGCGCAGTCCATCCGTGTAGAGGAGGAAATATGCAACGATCCGAGAGCTCGGGGATAAACGTACAGCCCACAAAAATCAAGAAAAGAGCAGTGAAGAAAAAAACCAGGACCAAAAGGAATATTAAAATAACCTGGAGGCCGAATTGCGCTTCCAGGGAAAAGCCATTTCCTTCCCCGGCAGACGCCCCCGCGAAGGAACGATTGATCAATAGCATCGGAGATCAATGCAAGAAAAATGCATCCATCGGTTTTTCGGATTTCCTGCACAATAGTTTGACGCCTGGCCCAGGAACGAAGGGCACCAGACACTAACCGATCCGCCAATCGCGAACCGGCGGTGTCACATCCGGAAGAGCTGAGCTGAGGGTGCCATGCGACGGGATTGGATGCTAAAATGCCGTCACATACATGATCCAGACTAAAAATCGCATGCAAGAGCCGAGAAGCGAGGGCACTATCAGTATCGGTGAGTGTGAGCATTGTTCAAGATTGGGCCAGTGATCACAGTCGCGACATCATCGACGGCCGCCTGGGACACTGCGTAGAAGTTGTAAGCAGGGGTATGCATAACCCAGGAAGCTGGAGTCACGGTGATTGGGCTTTATCCCTGAAAGCAGGTCTTTTTGGGCGCTTGGAGATCAAAACGTTGAAACACTCAAACAAGGAATCAGCGCACAAGACAGGCGGTCTTCTCCTTGGCGCGGCCCGAAGAGAATCGCAGTGGCTGGCCGGCTCAACACGAGTCAACACTAGTAGTCGGCGGCGCAAAGACAGATCTTGCGATTGGACACAACAGTCGATGCGAGGTTGGAAAACTTGGAGGTGATGAGGATGGTGGTTGGTTGCTAAATGGGGATTGCGGTCACGTGGATTATAAACCCTGAGGCTGAAGCTGGGGTGAAGAATGTCTATTCTTATGAATCGATGGGGATGACATCCTCGCAGGGTATTACGCGCTGGAAATTGGAATGGTGTCCTGTGATTGTTTGTCTACCCTGGTCCCTCTGATTAAGAAGTTTCAAGCAATGAGGTGGATATTGATGAAGAATTAGCTTGGGCGAGCTGAAGCCCGACTTTACTCTATCTATGTATCGTACATGTCCCCCGCTTCCAGAGAGGGGTTGCTACTCTTGGACCACGTCGGACACAAGAGCATCTGCCATCTTGATCGCACCATCCATGTCGCCTTTGTTGTACAAAAAGAGCCCCTGCAGAGCCGCAGTGCTGGTTGCTCTGCCGGTGTCCAGCTTCCTGCCCTGTGCGCCCTCAATCACTCCTAAATTGTAGAGCTTTTCCAAAAACGTAGCTTGGTAGATATCCGACTTTTCGAAATCCCCGTAGAATCGTTCCCAAAGCTTGGCGACCTGGTATCGAGTGGCTTCGCCAAGCCGAACCGTCATATCGACTCGACCGGGACGGACAAGCGCTTCGTCAAGCCGCTCAACGTGGTTTGTCGTTAGGAAAATTATCCGTTCTTCAGCACTCGCTACGCCGTCCAACGCATTAAGGAGGCCCGAGAAAGTCACATTGGCTCCACGGTACCCATCATCATCGCTCTGTACGCGCCGGTTCCCGAAGGCGGCATCCACATCTTCCAACAAGACAAGGGTACGGGAAGGAATGATAGTGAGTAAGTGGTTTAGACGATCATCCGTCAGCCCTCTCTCACTTAGGTTGAGGATGGCTATGTCGTAATCTAGCTCGCCTGCGAGAGCTTGAATAAATGAGCTCTTACCGCTGCCAGGTGGACCATGCAGGAGGTAGCCCCGGCGGTAGGGAATGCCACGATCATAGTACCACGATCCGCTGTCGAGGAAGTCTTTTACATCAGCCACAATGCGCTCCTTAACCCCAGAATCCAAGATTACGGACTCTAGCGGTCTTTTCCGGCGTGCTTGGCCAAATTGTCTCCACTCCGTACCCCAGGAATTGTAAATGACGGTTTTCCCTTCTTGTGACTTTGCCGCATATTCATGTGCTTCCTTGAATAAGTCTTCGAAGATGTGTCTCTGAGAATACAGTGTAGTCAGAGTAACTGTCTCCCAAGGCTTGCCAGTCTGAAGATCCCTCGATTTGGCTTCTCGAACGCGATTGACGAAGATAAAGGCATTTTTGTATCGAAGGACATGTTTTCCTGGGCCAGGAATCAATGAGAAGTGTGTGTGGATCGCACCATTGGAGTGTTCTACTTTCTCCGTCTGGATTGACAAATGTCGCATTCCCGGCGTCAGCTTCCGGAGGAGGGAATCGACGAAGCCGGTCCTCTTTGTGCCAGTTTGGGCAGCGCGTACTCCCGGCAGTTGCGATCGTTGATATAGGGTCATCCAATGTAAAAACCAGGCGTACGAGTCGTCCTTGATATTGATTTCTACATCAACAAGCATGCGTTGGCGGAGGAGGATGGCGCCATGTCGGAGGCCTCGCTGTGCAAGCGTGAGACCAGCTCCTAGGCCTGCTAGACCAAAACCCTACCAAATCCATTCGCATGTTAGTCGCATAGAAGCGGACATCCCTTCCATTGGATTGACTCACGGCTGTAAAGAACGGATTGCTTGAAAGTTGGGAAAACAATCCCTCGTTCGGGTTCAGCTGCGGGAGTTGTTTCGGAGCCTTTGCTTGGATGATCAGGTCATCGGCGGTTGGGGATTGGGCCAGGGTTGGCCCATTTGCTTCCATTCCCGTGGAAACGATCCGATCAGCATCTTTGCTCGACATATGTTCGAATCATTATACTGGACTCGAGATGCTGTATTCTCTTGTCGTTCAAGAAAATTTGGTGACGGAATTTTGGCGCGACTCATGTTTGGTTCTGCGCTAGCCTGATCTGGTTGGCCCGCCAGTTAACTGGAACATTTGTTTATCCGACCACCGGGTGCTACTTGCAGAAAGTCGATGGCAGGCGCATGTGATATAGATAGTAATGTAGCTGCCCCCCTAGATACTACAACCCTGATAAACCAAGTTCCCCTTCCTGCGTGTAAACTTTCCCGGCCACTTTGTTAAATCATAAATAAATATGGAGGCCACTTCCACCAACTCCAACCTTCCAGAGCTCTCTCCAGCTTTCCATCCTCTGAGCATTGGGGATCCAGGCGACGTCCCTCCATCTCCTGAACAGCTGGTCTCGATCATCTCTCTCCTGCAGCAGGCTGCTATCTGCTGTTGTTTTGTCCAAGAATGGGGGCTAAACTATTACGGAGCGAAGCGAGTAGCGCATGTAACAATACACCCATCCACTTCAATCTAGGCCCCGCGCTTCCCTCCCCCTGCTAACTATATCCTCTGAACCTCTGAAATGATAGGAAAGGGCGCTATGTGTCCCGGATTCTCAGCATCAGAAGGCAGTCGAGATCTTTACATCCCACAGCGAGATACTGAAACCATGCGGGCCACTCCCACTCTTGGGTGAAAACTCGCTCAATCACAAATATCCACGATTTAAAGCCATCGGCCGCCTGGATTTTTGGTTACTGCTGCCGGCCAGTTATTGTCACATCAGCTGTGAGCCTGATAATATTGAATGGAGCCAAGGTTAGGAAATTTCTTTTCTTTTTCTTTTTTCTTTCACTTCTGTTCCTCATATTCATAGAATTATATTAGGCAGCCTACCATATCCGAAGCTTCCAGCTTTTGTCCAAAGCCTGCTCGACACCAAGCAGTATGTTGACCTCTGTGATCTAATTGATGGCCAAGACCTGTCAGAGGAATGGGGAATAGAGCATCTTGATCTAGCAGGTAGCACAGACACGAAGTGGCTGGAATGGCTAATACAGGAGATGAGAGACGATGGCGTTGAGGATATCTTTATATTCATCGACGCAAAGCCGATATCACGATTGGACTTGTGGAAAAAATATACTACTACAAAGCAAACGCGGATGGGTTGGAAATATTCGCCGGAGATATATGCAACTAGATTCCGGAAGTTTGGGTCGATGGACCCTAGGACTAGAAATAGGGCGGGTCTGTAGGCATGGTCATGTCAGGGGGTTTGTGGGGTACACAGTTTTACGTGATGTATATGTACCTTCATCCTGAGTGTGAACTATTTAATCGAGAATTTAGGGTGCATACTAGCATTCAAACAATGGCGTTAAACATCAACGAATACGAACAATCGAGCACTATTAGCGAGTAGGTTTGCTATTCCTACAACACCCAATACATGAAACGGTAGGGAAAGCAAAATTACACGGGAACCAACGGCAAAATATATAAGACGACAAAAGTGACGAAAACGCGGACACGCTGGCAAATTAAAAAGACATGATGGAAGATCAGCTCCAGCGAACATATCATGTAAGCCATCCCAGTTAGACAGTATGGAAAATTGGCGCAAATAAACCTCGCGGAACATTCCCTTACTGCCCAAAAAAATTGGCCCATTGAGCACGGTTTTGTTCACTGTTCCAAGGAAACAACGGACTGCTTCGGGGTCTAGGCGGTGGACGGAGGCCCTTATCTCCTCTAGGTATGTGCGAAGGAGATGGTGAATGCTATCTTGAAGGTCATTGTCGCTGGAACGGGACATGAAGGCAGCCATTTTCCCTCGGAGCAAGTAGAGTATGTTGATAGCGTAGATCGATATCGGTCCAGAACCGGTTTGGACGGTGGGTTGCTTTCGATTAACACTCAGATCTCGCGGGCTGCTCTGAAATCCTGTTGTTCACGACTGAGTCAGGGGGGAAGGCTAAGGAGGGGGATAGCGGTGGTTGTGGGCGGAAGGATCAATACCGTTTTCAATAAGGTCCACCTCAACCCGGGGTGCAGTCGGGGAATTGTCGTAGCCTGGGCCAGTGAGAACGAATAACTTCATCATGTTACTGAGAAGCTTGGTATTCGGGATGACCAGACTGCCCAATACAATTAGCTAATTATTGCTCACTAAATGGGGTCAAAGTGCATACCAAGGTTCCGGCTCAACAACTCGCCAAAGGTCACGCATCCCTCCAGGGGCTTGGAATGCAATGTCGACGTCACGGGTGTTGCGCGTGTCTCCCATGAGTTTGACGGCAAAGCCACCCATCAAACCATAGATAATGCCGTGTCGGTCCAAAAGACCTGCAATAAAGAATGCAGCGGACACCAAGTTAGGTGACAACCCAGAACCCAGAGGGTGTGCGTTCGAGTCGGGCTGAGGTCATTGGCACGAATATATCGACCCAACGTGAGTTAACGCGGACTCGATCGGGGTGCGGTGCCCAGAATGATAGAAATAGCCATGCCACGCAAAAGGGCCTATTCTGAAGGGGTATGTCGGAATAAGACCGCCACGTCGAGGTCACCATTTTGGGAACGTCAGTAGGAGGGAGTAAATCCTCGGGTACCGGTGACATTAGTGACAATGAAGGAGGCAGATTATCGGGGTCGAAGGTGTTTTCATCAAAAGTGACGTCCTGGGTCTCTACTACTACCTAGCGCTCTCTCAGGAGCCAGATGCGGAAAATATTATATGACATGTAACTTACCAAGTGGCCCAGCTTCACACTGGGCGCCATTTTTCAGAGCTTTGGGATCATTTTATTGAGGATGTAGGCAGTGCGGCCGTAGGCACACAGATGACTGAGCTCCAGATTGGTAGGCTTCCCGAGGTGAGCTGTGAGGGGCCTTCCACCCCAGCTGCTTCACAGGCATTCAACTAAGAAGATAAACAGCTGCAAGGCACGCCTCTGGCCAGAGGTCCTCCGGGAGATTTGCCGCGATTCGAACAGTCCTACCCAATCATTCCTAAGGCGCGCGTCAGGGTATTGTATTCGTGCTCTGGCAGGCAGAAGAGGCGGGAGATGGCGTCGTCGAAGGCGCCGTCGAGGCGGGCGTAGGAGTTTGCGGGGCTGACGCTGCAGTCGAAGCGGGTGGTGGAGGTTGGGGAAAGGGGTAGCGGGTGACATTGTTGGGAGTGTGGTGATGGTGGTGGTTGAGTTGGTTAGCTATAGAAACAATTGACTGAACTGGCTAGCTAGGCAACACAGTTGATTTGTGATGGAGGGAGAAGGTTGGTTGGATTGAGAGCTAGCTACCTAGGAAACCGACGATAGGTGGCAGAAGACAGTGGAAAGAACAGAGGAGGTGGTTAACCACTTCCTTTACAAGGGTGATGGCTCATCTTCATGCTTCCTGCTTCGATTGACGTCCCAAAAAGCAAGGCTATCCTGGCTTCCTGGTGTCTAAACCCCTGCTAAGGGAAACATTCTTGCCGGCCGAAAGCAAAGGCCATTGGAGGGGTTGGAGAGGGGGCCTGCTACAGGTACGGAGTTATTACTAAGAATGGGTGGAATACAAAATGCAAGGCGTGCAGTGGATGCAAATACCTCACACTCTGTCCAATGCTTGGAATGTCCACTGGGATCGCGAGGCACTTGGGCACCTGCATCGTTGGTTGCTGTCAGGATAAAGTTAGATGTACGGATAGTGGAGGCCAAGGAATGATGAGTTCCAAGGTTGGCTGGCTAACTTTCCAAGGTTTACCAAGGTATGACTCATGAGGGCCAATCGGATTCCTAGGGTTACAACCTTCTCAAACCCTAACCTTGAAGCTAAGAGATCATGTGACCGCGGCTAGTCACCTTTTTATCCACAGCTTTTCCCCATCGAACCCCCCCGCTCAAAATTATCCTTGTTCGTGCCAAGGTCACTTCTGCTGCCACAGCCAACCATTTCCCTCTCCCACGCGCCAGACTCCACCAAGCCGAAGCCCGATTTCCTGCTGCAGCAGCGCAGCATGGCTGACCATCAGCCGGCGCCCACTGGCACTGGGTCCTCCGCCACCGAAAGCCAGAGCCCATTTGGATCCTTGTTGGAGAGAGTAGAGTCAGCAGCAACTACGATAACTCTACCACTCGCTCCATCTTCCCAAACCACCCCAACGAAACCCATCGTGGCAACGGAAACCGAGGATCTTCACGCTCCTGAGTGGAACGATGAAAGCGAGGCCGTCCAATGGTTCATTCAGCTACGGAAAGTATTGAAATCACTGATCTATCGCTATGGTTCCGCCCTGCAAAAAGCGAAGTCGATATTCGAAGAAACAAATGCAACCAACTACAATGATTACCTCGTTCTCACCGAAAGTCTCCAGGCGGTGTTCGCTCGCTGGAAAGAGTTTATCTCGGAGCCTACCATAACAGTCGACTTCTTATCGAAATCCCTGCTGCACGATGATTTTCACTCTGTTGGACGACGCATGAGAACACCCAGGCGAGCTAACCGTAGTTTTGCCATCCGAATGAACGACGTGCGTGATGAAGTGAAAGAGGTCGTCCGGGAAATTGAGGCGCTGCGTGACGTCGTCGATGAGGCAGCCACCAGGCTCGAGGAGAACAAGGACGGCTATGACCTTGCGCCATTCCCAACCCTTGCTGCTACGGAGGATGTGCCAGACCAGGGAGAAATTGTTAACGACAATGACACTGAAGAGCCTCAGCAGCCGAGCGAGCCTTCAGCACAGGAGGAACCTGACGACCTGACATCCAACGTTCTCCGTGACTATAGCCGTATTGAAAGTGAGGGTCTCGAGCCTATCTGGACGGAATGTGATGGGTACCCCGGCGATATTCCCCCCGAAATTAACGAGTATCTTGAAGAAGGAGGTGCACGTAAGTCTTCCACTGCTTTTCTTTTCTCTTCCTTTTTACGACAGCTGTCTCACATCGTGGTATTAGGAACCAAGTCCTTTGTCGGCTCCATTCGGACCATCTTTTGGCTTGCGAAGTGTGACGATGTTGTCAAAATAATCGACGCCCCAGGCTACGAACTAAAGGATGAAATTGTGGTTATCCCTCGCAGCGCTAATCCGGCGGGATTCCTCTTTGACAAATACTGGGATGAGGGGAAGATGCCTGCATACCTCTATCGCCAGTACATGGGCTACGTCGACGAGGTTATCACGGTTGGCTACGCTTTCGATTCTACCATACCAGAAGGCTTGACGAATAATCCCGAAGCGCGTCGCATCCAAGACCTCTATACATTGTGTCGACCACGTTTCTTTGGGGGGGAAACGGTGCGATGCGTAAAATTGGGGCATGAGAAGGCTATGGAAAAGTTCGAAAAAAAGGCACGGAACGCATTCCCAGATGGGCTACTCGATCGTAAAGAGCTCTGGTTCCGAGGCATGTCTCTCCGGTCTTTACAACAGGCACTAAACTTTTTTCTCCCTGTTGTAACCGCGAACGCCGCGGACAATGAATTTGGGCCAGGCATGTATTTCACGAACGACTTCTCCATGGCAAAAGACTATGCGGGGCCCTCTGGCGCAATCATGGTTTTCCACAACGCCGACTTTCGCAACCTCCAAGTGTGGCGCCCGAACCTGGAGGAGTGGCGTCATCTCGTGGCCACATGCCTTCAAATTCCTCTCAAAGACCTTTCTCTTCCTGCCGAATATAGAGACGCAGATGTTATAGTTGGACCTCTTTCTGCGCGTCAGAGCAAGGCGATATCGTCCCGTAAATTTCCGCCGCAGGGGGAACAAACGCAGATGGCTTGTGTCAGCTATCAAAGTTGCGAGGCTCTTGGAAAATCGCTTGTGGCAATCATTTTCATCGGTGCTTGAGGGGCTGGAACGCTTGTTGCAGGAGCTCTCATACTTTTATTCCCACGTATGGTATTCCATCCCCAATTCACCGATTATCCTTGGCGGGGATCTGGATCATGGCGATGGTGGTGACGGGGAGTTGTTTGGATGGCTTGGGTTGGCGTGGAGAGGTTATGAGGGTTTTCAAATTGATGTTCTTCTTTTCTCTTCTTTTTATTGGTTGATTGGTATTTGTTCATGGTGCTTTCAAGGTGATTGGTGGTTTAGGAAAAGATGTTAATGTTGTAAGGAGGTTTTAATAGAATGAGTTTCCTTTTTTAATTGGCTTTTTTTGATTTTGATTTTATTGTCTTGCTAACTTCATTCTAACTACTTTTACTTTGATCCTCTTTCTCTCTCTTCGTGTCCCAGTATAACTTTCCCTTTCCACACTTGTTAGTTGTACATACAAGAAACCCTGCTTCCCCCCTTTAAACCCTCACATAAAAGTCACCTTTCTATCTCCTTAAAAACCATACTGAGTGGAAGATGAGACAAGGATTATAAATTCAACAGCATTTTGGAGTTCATTCAAAGTTTAGCAGGATATAGAGGAGTAAAGTAAAAGAAATAACCTTGAGTTATCTGTTATATTACTATTTATCGGGGTGGTTGGATAATGAATCGCTAGGGGCGACGTCTCGGAGTTCGAATGCGCGCCAGCATTCCTGATGGTTTTGTCTAAATCTATACCTTAGACCTTCCTAGAGCCCTATTAGAGGTGTGTTTTGGTTGCTGTGGTTCTCCCCATTACTATTACAGGTAATCATTAAGTTGTTCACAGGCAGTGAGCCTCTATTTGCTCATGTTTAAATTTGCTGAGATGCACTTCCTAACCGTTGAGCCTTTATATTTTGGCATATTATTACTATACCACCTTTTAATTCAACTATTAGAGGCAGTCAATTAACTGGTGGGCGTGTGGTTGAGCCTGTAAAATTTTGTTGGGACAAGCGCTTGACCAAAGCAGTGGTTTTCATTCACGGGCATTTAAGGAGGAGTAATGTCTATGAGTATAACTTGCCCCAAGAGTAGGCAAGGATAACATTCACACTCCTGTATAGTAGTATTTAAATGTTGTGAATGAAGTGAAATGTAATTTATATATGTATGTCAGTTTCCTGAATATAATCCATAACCAATAATGAGATTGTGTTCTTGAATAGGGGGATTAGTAAGTGAATCATAAGTAAGAATTCATCAACAAGATGTAGATATCAAGATACTTGAACGTTAAAATACTCAAGATCCTCCCCAATCCCTATGTCCCATCTTCTCATCGTCTCATCTTCTCATCTTAGTGTTTGCGTTGTGGTTTTCAGATTCGCAATCATGATAACCTCGGAATAAACGGCTCTGCTGTGCAGACACGGTCTCTTCAAGATCATCCTGTTGAAAGAACAGCCCGGGCAGTCAGATATACGGAAAATCGTCAGCTTCGTATGAGGTCGAGTGAGATAGACATCTCCGTTTAGAAGAGGAGTAAGTCCACTTCAACACAGCGAACGGAGCCACGACTAACGTGCAAAACAGGGAATGACAGAAGAAATAGGACCCCAAGAGCAGAGAGCTTTTGATAAGCGTCTCTGGAGAAGTAGCCGCGAGAGTTATAGCGACGACGACTCCGAAACCAATCGAACACCGGTTGCATCCGTCCAAGATGAAGAGGAAGTTCTATACCAAATTGACCCGCGAGCGTTGGAGAAGCTCCCCGAACGGCTTCAGCGGAACTACTGCGAGCTGTTTCAAGAACGACTTCGCCGGCTGTCTTTGAAAAACCCGAATTTCAAGTACCGCCAGTACGACTATATGGAGTACTGGCCCGAGGAAGCCTTCAGGACTGAGGCGGAGGAGCAACCAAGATACAGTAGTAAACGACAGTACCCGACAAAGCGCAAAGTATTGCGGGAGTTAGGGGAGCCGACTCCACAGCCCGAGTATGCCCCAGAACGAGGTCCGTTGCGCATTATGAACCCAGATTCCCCACACCCATCTGGTATGCATGCTGGAGACCGGGAGGGAGAAAATGATAGTGGAGATCATCATACGGCAGGAGGAATAAATATTCGACCAAGCGGTCAGAATATGGGCGATAATTTGGCAACTTTTCCTATCCTAACGCGACAGAATGACCATCTGAATCTATCACGGATGGCGGCGGTCCGTCCGGTTCATGGTCCTTGGACAGGACATGGTGATCGTGCGGCTCAGGCAGCCTCTTCCACTATGGCACCTGATATTCGGCACACAGAATCCAACATCCAGAGACGCCAGTACTTCAGGAGCCCAGGTGGCTTCTGGTGTCGTCGCCGAGATGTGAAGAAATGGGGGAGCATGTAGCGCCTCGTTGCAACTTGGGTGAGTAGTAACCTTCGGCTTCCACTGGTATTTTTAGTAAGGAGACTAACAGCAACAACCTAATATAAATAGATTAGAACTCGAAGAAATTGGTTTATTAGACTCTTGGACTCTTGTCTTATGGTCTTGGAGGTTAGAAAAGAAGGAGAAGAAAGGGGTGAGGTTCTGGAGCGTATTTGGACTAGTCCGTTTGTAGCTTAGCGTAGATTTTGCGGGCCTTTCCCACTTCGAGAAAAAAAGTGACAACATGGATCAGTGACGCCAAAGAGCTTCTTCCTCATTCTCCAAAGCACCTCGTCTTGCTTCAAGGTGTTCTCTTCTCTTATCTCATAGCTTGGCTGTGCTTGTCTTCTTGCACAATCCTTTTGGGCCCCGTTCCCCCGTCCTAGAATTCGTCCTTGCCCGCCCGCTCAGACAGCCGTTGAAGTCCCGCCAAAATGCAGGCTCCTGTGGTGGTGATGAGTATGTCTACCCAACACAACCACGCTTTGAGCAAGAGGGGAGATACTGACTATTGTAGACACCCAGAATGGGGATAGGCAAGTCGGCCGGAAAGCGCAGCTGTCCAACATCACCGCTGCCAAAACGTACGTCCTCGCACCGCACTATAACCCCACAATTAGCACCCAAGCTCACGGACCATGATAGTGTGGCAGATATCATTCGATCATGTCTTGGACCCAAGGCTATGCTCAAGATGCTGCTTGATCCTATGGGAGGCATCGTCTTGACCAACGACGGACACGCTATTTTGCGTGAAATCGAAGTAGCTCACCCCGCAGCCAAGAGCATGATTGAGCTTAGCAGAACACAAGATGAGGAAGTTGGAGACGGCACAACGACCGTTATTATCCTAGGTACTTTTATCATATGCAGCTACTGGTGCTTCCTATATGCTGATAATTGGACAGCTGGTGAAATTTTGGCCCAGGCTCTCCCCCAACTCGAACGAAACATCCACCCCGTCGTTATCATTGCTGCCTTCAAACGAGCCCTCGCAGATGCGCTGGCTATTGTAGAAGATATCTCGCTACCTGTTGATATTGACGATGACAAGGCTATGTATCGTCTGATTGAATCTTCCATTGGCACGAAGTTTGTTTCGCGGTGGTCAGAGCTTATGTGCAGCCTGGCATTGAAGGCTGTACGGACTGTTTCGCATGATGCCGGAGGAGGGAAGCAAGAGGTCGATATCAAGCGTTATGCCCGTGTTGAAAAGATACCAGGTGGAGAAATCGAAGATAGTGAGGTCATTGATGGAGTTATGCTCAACAAGGATATCACGCACCCGAAAATGCGGAGAAGAATAGAGAACCCGAGAATTATTCTGTTAGATTGTCCCCTCGAGTATAAGAAGGGAGAGTCTCAGACGAATATCGAGGTTAGCAAGGAGGAGGACTGGAACCGGATATTGCAGATTGAGGAGGAGCAGGTCAAACACCTTTGCGACGCAATCATTGCGCTCAAGCCCGATCTTGTCATTACTGAGAAGGGCGTATCTGGTAAGGATCCCTCCCAGCGGTCTTGTTATGTTGCAATTGCTAATAAACTTAGATTTGGCCCAACACTACCTCGTCAAGCAGAATATCACTGCCCTGCGTCGTGTCCGCAAGACCGACAACAACCGAATTGCCCGTGCTACTGGCGCAACCATCGTTAACCGAGTTGATGATATCCAGGAATCCGATGTTGGAACCCGATGCGGCCTCTTTGAGATCGAGAAGATCGGTGACGAATACTTCACCTTCCTCAGAAAATGCAAGACTCCCAAGGCCTGTACTATTTTGTTGAGAGGACCATCGAAGGATATCCTGAACGAGGTTGAGCGGAACTTGCAAGATGCCATGTCCGTCGCAAGAAACGTCATCTTCCACCCGCGTCTATCCCCTGGCGGTGGAGCCACTGAGATGGCAGTCTCCGTCAAGCTAGCCCAGCTGGCGAAATCCGTTGAAGGTATCCAGCAATGGCCATACAAGGCTATTGCCGATGCGATGGAAGTTATTCCCAGAACTTTGATCCAAAACGCCGGTGCAAGCCCTATCCGCAACCTGACCAACCTGAGAGCCAAGCATGTCGAAGGGAATACTAACTACGGCGTCAACGGCGACACCGGAGAGGTTGTTGATATGAAGGAGTACGGCGTATGGGAGCCGGAAGCCGTGAAATTACAGAGCATCAAAACGGCTGTCGAGGTAAGCATTTCATCTTTGATTGTATTATGGGTTCAACGTATCTGACACTACTCTACAGTCCGCCTGCCTTTTGCTCCGAGTCGACGATATCTGCAGTGCCAAGCAGTTGAAGCAAGCTGCTAATGTTGGCGGTGGTGATGAATAATGATTTAGACATGTTTTCGCTTGGATGAATCTAATATCCAGTCAGATGCCCTTTCAACAACATTTAGACCTGTATGAATAACCGCCAAACAAAATAAAAGCAGTTATGGGTATCTAATTATTTTCTTTCGATGAAGAACTATTCGTAGCATTGCAAAGTAACCATTGCATTCCAAACCCCCATATAAAAACAACATAGGATCCATCCATCAATCAATCAATCAATCAATCAATCGTCGTCGTCATGAATAATAACCCCAGGCACATCCCCATTCTGATCCGCACCACCCTCCACTCCATCCGCTTTACTCCCACTCTTATCCGCCCCTGCAGTCCGTATCCCCACACCTTCCACCCCACCATCCCGCTTCTTCGCCCCTTTCTCCCCCATCTGCACACCCCCCTCCACCCCTTTATCCCCCTTCTTCCCCTTCCCAGCCTTCTTCTTCTTCTCCCTCTTCTTCCGATTCTTCTCCGTCCTATCCTCATCCCTCTTCCTAATCTCCTCCCGCCTCTTCTCAAACATCTCATCCGCCTGCTCAACCTTTAACTGATCCTCCATCAACCGCACGCGCTCATACTCCCTTCTCCGCGCCGCCTTGTAGACATGGAACTCGCCCGAGCCCGCTCCGGCCGACGAGCCCTGGACGTTCGCGACGATTTCCGGTGGGGGAGGGAGGAGGGAGGAGCCGTTGGTTCGTTGCTTGGATGATGTGGGGATCTGGAGGTCGCGGGAGGGGTTTTTGAAGAGGGTGTCGATTTGCGTGGCTTGTTCGGAGACGGGGGTTAAGGCGCGGCGCTTTAGAGGGCGTTTGCTTCGCGGGTCTTGGCTGGTTGGGATCGATTCTGGGATTGGTTCGGACATGGCTGAGGGTGGTGGATTGTCGCTATGAGGAGGATGGAGGGTGGTTTTTGCGAATCGGAGGGGACTTGCGCCGCGAGGGCTGGGTGGGCTGATAGCTAGCAGGGTTGGGTGAGATGTTGAGAATCGAGACTTTAGTCGGTTGGGTTATGTTGAAGGTGACTCTTGAGGTTTGAATGTGAATGGCGGTGGGGGGAGTGAGGTTTGGATTGGCATTGAAGAGTCTCTAGAGAATGTTGAGGTTGAAGTTGGGACTATGAAATTTTGATGATATCAGCCGCGCTTAGCCATAACTAACTTAAACTTCGCAGCAAAACAACATCGAGGGTTCGCAATGGATTTTTTTTTTTTTTTTTTTGGTTTTTCAAAAATTAATCTAGTGATAATTTGAGTAAATACTATAAATGTTTATCCCATTCTCTACAATGTCGCTGAAAAATTGGGGTCATTTGCTCGAACTGCTTGAATCCTCTCTGGCTTGGCGCATAAGTGGCACTCCGCCCCAGCAATCCCAGCAGGGGAAGCAAGTTCCAACCTTTGGAGCCCTATCTACGCACCCTCCTCTACTGTTATTTTCCTAATCTCACGAGGTTCGAATATAATTCACACAGTACGAGGCATTTTTGCTACTATTGCCAAAGGTGCTCACCGTTGCTGAACGCAAGATAGTATCTGTTCGAGACACGCGTAAGACGCGTCCCACGCCACTATGCCAACTTATCGGATTGGTAGGTCTTGATCCTCTTTGCTGGCATCTCCAGCATAGTTATTCAGTTTGATAAGTACATATCAAGATGGAATCTGGCTAATGTATTCGATTTCTCCCTTGTTAGAGGAGGCCAGCACAGGAAGAGCGGGCTGCAAGAATAAGGAATGTAATGAAAACAAGGTCAAGATTCTCAAGGGAGAGCTTCGTCTAGGCAGCTGGGTCGAAAGCGAGCAGTTCCAAAGCTGGGCTTGGAAGCATTGGTAACATTCCCTCCCCAAAAAAAGTCGTGCTATCATTGTTCATTTCCCCCCTAAACTCTTTGCATCATAGGGGCTGCGTTACACCAAAACAGGTGGTCAACATTCAAGAAATCGTGGGCGATGAAAAGGACTATAGTCTCTTTGATGGCTACGATGAGATTTCTGAAGAGAATCAGAAGAAAATTCGCAATGCCGTTGAGCAGGGCCACGTTGACGATGAGGATTGGAAAGGGGTGAGCTGAATGATTATTCCCCTAATTTGTGGCTGGGCCGCTCATGTTGCATATGGCTTGGTTAGGACGTGGAAATGAACCGCCCTGGTAAAACCGGATTCCGGGTTCGAGTATCCAAGAAGAAGGCGGATGCAAAGAAAGCGGATACCAATGTTAGTATACCGCCTGGCTAGTCGCTGCGGCCACTTTTATACTGACAGTTTCCATGAAAAGGACGCCACTCCTCAGAAAGCCAAGCGCTCCAGGGGCAAGAAAGCGGCCGAGGAGTCTGACGAGGAGGAGGAGGAGCCCGTCTCTAAGAAAGCAAAGATGACCAGGACCTCTAAGCGCAAGAGCAGTGGAGCTGCAGCAGAAGATAAAGCTGAACCTGAACCTGAACCTGAACTTGAAAAGCTAGCAACTCCACCCAAGAAGCAGCCAGGCAGGGGACGTAAGAAGAAAGCTGAGGAGGAACCCTCATCGGCAGAAGAGCCCCTTGCTACAACCAAGC
Organism: Emmonsiellopsis sp. PD_33; assembly: GCA_032988165.1. Taxonomy (NCBI): domain Eukaryota; kingdom Fungi; phylum Ascomycota; class Eurotiomycetes; order Onygenales; family Ajellomycetaceae; genus Emmonsiellopsis; species Emmonsiellopsis sp. PD_33. The sequence continues at coordinate 32,193 of JANTQF010000086.1, forward strand.
GTCGTGGCCGACCAGCCAAAACTAAGCCCGCTGAAGCTGAGGAGCCTGTCGCTCCCAAGACTGCCAAAACCAAAAAGACGAAGGAGCCGGCACAGGCAAAGCAGCGTTCTCGTTCTGGGAGGTTTCGCTAAAATACCATCAGTGGTTGATGATATTGCCTTTCATCTCCGACGGTGCCGCCAAAAGCAAATGTCTCCCTGTCGGGTTCATATATATATGGGATTATTGCCTTGCACTGCTGGCGAATTCGAAATCGTTGCCCTGCCCTGGGTTTTACCAGGTCATGAGGGTTCAATGGTTTCCATATATATCTTACCCATCTACCATTTGATGCTTTTGTTATCTTTCTTCGCGGATGCTTTAATGCGGCTATTATGGCGGCTTTCGTATTTTAATGGCAGGGCGTTGAGTTGTTCTGCCTGATTTATTCCCTCAAAGCCTGAGATGTGCACTATGCTCATTCTAACTGCAAGATTGCATGCTAGTCCTCTACTTGTTTGTCAAAAATGGCTTTGTCTTGTTCTATAACAATATTCTACTTGATATTGTCTGTGGTAGCCAACAGATCCTTTATTCTCCTTTCTCTTAATATACTTCCCCAGGCTGAATGTATTGCCTATGACCTGGACCTGCTCAATCCGCTCTAGGATCCTTATGCCTCTTGTATGCAAGAGGATTGGAGGTATTCTCTTCGCATCAGGGAGTAAGGATCAATCCGTGATGCACAGGATTCCTGTAGCCTGCTTACAATACATTGCCCATGGCATAAAATTAGCCGCTCCATGGGATACATATCACCCATAAGCAACAAGGGAACTTGTGTGTTTCTTTGTTGGTTCATGGAAGGGTCGCGAAATGTCTGAGGAGGTCTCCTTTTTGGGCAACTAAACTGCAGTCCCCAACAACAACAACAACACTTCCCTCCCCAGCAACAACCTCAGGACACAACAGTTGTCTGTCCACACAACCCCAACCTCATTCCATCCACCTGGTGTCGTCGACGCTCAGTGCTCAAGATACACAATTCTGTCTATACTACCTTGCTCCTCCTGCCAGGCCTGGCCTGTGGTTGGCTATACTCTGTTGGCTGATGCTGGCAATCCTCCTCTCTCTTGATACTGGTAGCTATTTTCACTCTGAGGTTCTGGGCTGATATGACTGACAGCAAGATATAGGCATATTTTCCTCTGTGTCAGCCCTCAACCCTTTGGCCTCAGTGTTAGACTACAACGTTATCTCTGTGCAAACCGTAATCCAGCTGTAACTTTCCTCCGAGCCCGTTTAATTCGGGATTTTGGACAGATGGGTTCACTGGGAGAAGAGACTGGCTGGGCGTCCCACCTGGACACCAATGTCAAGGCCCATGTGTTGCCGGATACAACCAGGAAGAAACCCAATACAGCTAGCGAGCCCCTCCCCTTTCCCGGACAGCCCAACTATCTCTGTCTCACCCCCCGAATCGTATCTATGGGAGGCACCCAGTTTGAAAGCGATGGTCCAGGCCATCTTGCTGAAGCTGGAGCTAGACACGATAATGATTTCGTCAACATTGAGAATATTCGCATTCTTCCCACGACTGACGAGATCCTATCCCTACGCTCTCCGTATATGCCATTCAAGCGGTTTACACGTCCCCACTTCCTTCCTCGAGGCCCACAGCGTTTACTCGATACTTTGTTCCGCCAACTAAGATACGAAAACGTGGAGATCCTAAAGGACTGCGTTTATTTTGCTGCCCAAAAGTTATTGACCACTGAAACGGCCCCTTCCGACTATGACCCGTGTCAGGATACCCCCAATGGTAACAGATATTACATGTACTGGGGAGCTAAATTCGAGGAACTTATCTTCCATGACCGCAAAGGGCTCTTGGTTCGCGTTAGCTATGCCTGCCCCAGGAAATTACGCGGGTCCAGGATTTTTACTTCTGGAAGATTTGAAAATGGGATGGTTGTGGCTCTTGTTGGGATCGATGACGATGGAGTCAGCTTATCTGCGACATTTTTCGAGACTTATTTGTGCCAAAGCACGGATTCGATGGCTTCACGCGGAGGGAAAGGGAAAAGAGGTAAGGATAGCAAATCCTCTCAATATCCATTATGCTAACAAATTCTAAGCTGCCGTACAATTATGTTTTGCTCAGCCGGAAGACGTCGACGACCTACAACGAACGGTGTACTACTCCCAAGGGCTGGCTAGTGGCCGGTTTGTGCTGGTTGAATTTCCAAGGCACTTACTCAATGGGTTTTACCCGATTCTTGAAAGACTTCAGCTCTTACGTGAGTCAGACTTGGGCTTTGCGCGTTACTATGCCCCGAGGTCAAAGGAAGAGGAGAATGTTGGTATTTTACCTCCATCGTATACCGCCGTTGAAGAAGCTTCAGTAGATTTTCAACGACTCAGCAGTTCGCCGTCCAATGAACTTTACCAACAAAAATCACTCCGAAGCTTAATAGCAAATAAGGATGAATTTCTGAGGCTTGCCAAACAGACTTCACTCGACGAAGGCCAAGCAGTAGCATTCGTTGAAGCAATGTGCAACGAGGTTGCACTTGTACAAGGTCCTCCAGGTACAGGGAAAACGTACATAGGTACCGCGCTCGTCCAAGCCATATTGTCTGCAATTGATTCCTCCCGTACCCCCATTCTTGCAGTTTGCATGACCAACCACGCCCTCGACGCGTTCCTCAAGGAACTGTTGGAGAAAGGAATCAAAAAGATCGCGCGTATCGGAGGTGGAAGTAGAGAGGATTGGACGAAAAAGTACACCCTGAAGAGTCTTACTTCGGCAATGAAGGTGGATGCCTTGGATAGGCAGCTGAAAGCAAAGGAATATTCTAAGGTTAAAGGTGAACCATCTAACCTATTTTCAACCCATGACATGTTTTTTTTTTAATTTACTGACACACCATAGCACTTTCTCTTGACGGCGTGGAGATCTGTGAAGCTGTAAATTCGGCAGACAAACTCGGGTGGTTCACATTGTCACAGCATCTTCGTGATAACTACAAGGATATATATCAACAGCTGATACTTGCAGCCCAGACTAACCGAAGCATCTATGAGTCTGGCATCGATAAGAGAGTAGGGGGTTTCCCATACGCCCTCTGGAGCTCTGGGGGCGACTTGGACGTGTTTGACGCAAAAATCAATCAAGATTTTGCCGCTTTTCTTGGGCAAAATAGCCTAGAGGAAGATGATCCAAGCATTAATTTTGAGATTGTTCAAAACGTGCTTCAGGATATTATATCCCAGATACGCGACAAATGCAAATCTACCAGCGGGAACATCTGGATGCTCTCTCACATGGAGCGGAAGCAACTGATGGCAAAATGGGCTTCGGAAATTGATCACGAAGTTATCGCCGATAATATTGTTGATATTCAGCTGCAACATCAGACTGCAGTCTCGCGACTGAATCTCCACCGCGAAAATACCGACGCGGCCTGCCTTTCGGCTCAACAAGTTATCGGGGTTACTACTACAGCATGTGCCTCGAAATGGCCCCTTCTGAACCAACTAGGATTGAGAATCGTTATTTGCGAGGAGGCCGGGGAAGTTATGGAGGCCCATTCCCTTTGTACTCTTTTCCCTACGGTTGAGCATGCTATATTCATTGGTGATCCGCTCCAGCTTCGGTGAGCAATCCTTACCCCTCGCGTATACAATATATCTCTAAACTGACCGGAACAGACCCCGACTTTCAGAACAATCGCTATCCGTCGAAATGAAGCTCGGATCCGAGTATCGTTTGGACGAGTCTCTATTTGAACGACTTACCGACCCTGACTCTGGAATCAGAACCCTACCACGAGCAATACTGAGTGTTCAGAGAAGAATGCATCCGGAAATATCCACGATACCTCGAACTATTCTCTATCCCCATCTAAAGGATCATCCTTCGACAATGATTCACCCTGATGTCGGAGGATTAGCCCATCGAACATACTGGTTTGACCACACGGTCCCGGAAGACCAGTACCAGGGATTTTCAAGTGCCACCAAATCTTTTTCGAATAGGTTCGAGGTGGACATGGTTGGCGGATTAGTGCAGTACCTGGTTCGAAGCAACGCTTATGGATTGGGGGACATTGCAATTCTGGTAACTCTACCTGTCCTCCTGTTATGCAGAGCTAACTTTGGACAGACCCCGTATAGTGGACAGCTGGCACAGTTGGTTCGGACTTTGCATGGTACCTGTAGTCTATGGCTCAACGAAAATGACAAACAAACGCTCCTCGACGAAGGATTTTTGACGGAGGAAATGCTTGAAGCCCAAGGACGCGTCGAAGTTGATATGGCCGAGATGCTTCGGATATCTACTATGTGAGTGACTCTAAGATACGGGGATTAAACCCTTGCTAACTACATTTATAGTGACAATTTTCAAGGAGAAGAAGCAAAGGTGGTTATTCTAACAACAGTAAGAAGCAATCCTGAATGCCGTCCTGGATTCTTGAAAACTGTAAATCGCATCAATGTCGCTTGCAGTAGAGCCCGAGATGGATTCTACATTTTTGGGAACTCCCAGTCGCTGGCCGTCGTGCCAATGTGGAATAATATTATGTGAGTTTTACTTTTATTTCCACGTATCTAAATTCGTTTCATTATGGGATCGTCCTAACGACCACCCTTTACCACAGAAATTTATTCCATCGCAAAAACCGGCTTGGAACAACTATTAATATACGATCCTGTTCTCGGAATCGGGACCACTCTCCTGGCTATTTCCCTGTTCGAGTTCCCGCGGATTTTGATAGAATCCCTCCATGCACAACTCCGTGCAACGAAATCCTTTCGTGCGGCCATATTTGTACCGAAAGGTAAGACGCCAAGTTGTTTCTTCTTTTTTCCAGTTCCCAAGCTGACTGAGCAGCTGTCATCCATTTGAATTCCATGACACGCCCGCCATGAGATGTAGGCAAAAGTGTAATAAAATCCACAATATTTGTGGACATCCGTGCAGGAAAGAGTGTGGGGAGCCCTGTGGACCTTGCACTGTCACACTGGCTGCGGCTGCTCTACCCTGTGGACATGTCATGATGCCTACCTGTGCAGACATGACTTCTGGTGTAGCTCCGTTGTGCCAGGCTACGGTGGGAGAGTTAACCTTGATTTGTGGTCACCGTTACGTTGTCAAATGTGCTTTCAAAGACGAGAAACCCGCTTGTTACGAGCCTTGCGCTGCGGGTTTCCAGTGTGGTCATCGCTGTACGGGAGTTTGTCAAACGTGCACCCGGACAAGCCATGTTCCATGTGCTCAGAAGTGTGGGCAGAAGCTGGAATGTCAACACACATGCAATGCCAAGTAAGTTGCAATTTTATGGAAGATTAGGCTGCCTTATCTGACTTGGAATAGATGTCATCCAGATACGTCATGCCCTCCTTGCGAACAGCCATGCCAAAAACGATGCGCCCATGGGCAGTGCCGAAATTCATGTACTGAACCTTGTCCACCCTGTACGCGGTTCTCAGTTAGGAGCTGTCAACACCGTGAGATCGAACCCAGGCTTTGTCCCCTGGCCTCCTTTGTTGTTCCATGCAATATGGTCAGCGAACACATGTTGAAATGTGGGCATATAATCCCGGCCATCTGCGGCGAAAATACCTCGGGCTTCTGCAGAGAATGCACCACTGGCGCCAAGGAAACATCGCCCACCATGAATCTTTCCTGCGGTCATGTCGTATATGTGGAAGAGTTAGATCGCCACGTGGGGCTTCCAGAGATCATTCAGCTTCATTCCGACGGAAGTTTGGATCGGGTCGATGCCGGTAGTCTGAACAGCGCCAATCTTTTCTGTCCGGTGTGCCTGGCGAAATTTGACAACATCCCACGATATTCCATCCTCACGGGTTTGGAGCGGCTTCGCGAGAATATCGATAGCCTTCTTTTGAACGTAGGACAAAAGTATCAAATGCTCGGGAAACGTCTGTTATACCATGAGAATGCGCTTCGGGACACATTTAAAGGTTTTCGTGAGGAAATTCGACCAACCCCTTTATCTGCCGCACAGAACCGACTCCTGGTTCAGGAACGTGCCTCCGGCCTTGCTGAAGTTCGAACTCATATCTTGGAAACTAAAGGTATTTCAATTCCCCTAAAACCCAATGGAAATCTAAATTCTTATGCTTATACTCTACATAGAACAGCTCGTTATGCCTCTCGAGAGAAACCTTATCTCTCTCCACAAGCAACTCCATAATGACAACCTTCTCAGCAAAACCAATTTCCACTTCGGCCTCAGATTTGCCCTGCTCTTTTACCGATGCCGTTATGCATTCCTCAGGGACCAAATCAAAATCTCAAGTTTCCTTCTCGCACTTGATGACCCTTCATTTCAAACCAGAATCCTTGCTGAATCTCTCCGACGCACAGCGATTATGCACGGAAAAGATAGTATTGGGAAAATTGGCAGTATTACTGTCGAATGCGAATCTAAGCTCCTCAAGACCTTGGAGGTTGAAACTCGACTTTTGCAGCTAGGTTTCTACTGCTTGGTTAAGAGAGGACAGAGACTGAACTGCTTCCAAGGCAAGGATCTGACAGACGATGCAAGTATCACTGCAGACGAACCAGATGACGATATAATTGCGGATTTGGGAGGGAAAGGCCCTGAGAAATTTGATATCGAGTCGTCGATCCGGAGGATGGTACTGCTGTGTCGCCAGTATCCCAAATCAGCTGGGTTGTACGTCGAGCAGATTGAGTCGATTAGGCATGAGGTCCATTCTGGTTTCAAGCCTGTTTATCTCTTCCCCGCCGAAACCAGAGTGGTAGAGAGAGCATGGGGTATGGCTAGCCGTCATGGGCTGGGTAAGTGCGAGAATTTCCATTTCTACCCTGCGGCGGATTTCGATGAATGTCCAGAGTGCGGGAAGGAAGAGGTGGAAGCGGATAAACCGAACTATGAGACATTTCTTGCTGAGGAGAAGTTTTTGAGTTGGATGCGGAGCGGTTCGCTAGATTGATACTTTTTTTGTTGTTGAACGATGCGTGTAATGGAAGGGAAGTGGGAGTGGAGAATGATTCGGCGGTTTAGGCGCTTTACATCTGGAGTTTTAGTTGATTACAGTAGCCGGAATATGTAAGAATAATACACAACCCAACAAATATCTCTGTTCAATTACTTTTTTTTCTTGTGTGTTCGAGCATAGATCCGCTCTGTTCAAGTTGACGTTGAAATTGGCTCGGGTGGAGTCTTGGCGCCAAGCCCGATAGTTGCTGGGACAACAGCTTATCTATATTTTTCGTCACACAACACCCCATCATTCAGCGGCAAGATGCCAGCCAAACAACCCGGTTGTGCTCGAGGCTCTTCTATCTCCAGCCTTTTTCTACTGTTGGCCAATTCCAAACATCAAATCCAAATTAATACAGAAACCAAAAAGGAGTGAAAATGGAACCCCCACCGAAGCCCGCTCAAGGGCAAACCTCGCTCTTCCAAGTCTATTTACGTCTCAGACCGCCGATGAACCCAAATACAGCCGCTCAGGCCTCGAAGCAGGAGTATCTTACAGTCGAGCGACCAGAATCCCAATCGACGGAAGAAGATGAGGATGGGAAGGAATCCTTCGCCTGGCCTACACACATTACCGTGCAGCCGCCGAATGAGTCTAGAAAACGCGCTGTCGAGAAGTTTGCGTTCACAAAGGTTTTCGAAGAAGATGCGTCGCAGCTGGAGCTCTTTGAGGAGGCTGGGATGGTGTCGTTAATTAAAGGAGTCCTTTGCGAGAGGCGGGATGGTTTAGTTGCTACCTTGGGGGTTACAGGGAGCGGAAAGGTTTGGATATAATTTTGCCCTCCTTTCCAGTCGCTATCAAACGGGTAGTTGCTGATAAACGTTGTTTCCTTCGCAGACACATACAATTCTCGGCTCAAAATCGCAACGAGGGATGACCCAGATGTCTCTCGATGTGCTATTCCGGTCCCTTGAGTCGACCATTCAGAACCCTAATGATCTATCGAACCCTTTTTTAATGTCGTCGATTGCGGCATCGGACGCATCAGAAGCGCAGCTGTTCTCCGCCAAATCTTTTATAGAGACTATCTACAGCGACCCATATAATGAACGAGGCCGAAACTCGCGGGCCCAAACTCCCATGTCTGTTGTGTCGAGATCGCAAACACCTATGACGGTACGGAACCCCCTTACCTTCCTCTTCTCCCCTTCCTTTCCACATATAAGCACCTCCCCTTCAATTGGCCCATACCCAGAGGATTCATCGCCCGGCAATAAAAGTTCTATTGCACGTAGGCAAATATCGACTACGCCAACAATCCGGCCTTGTCTACCCGAGGGTTCGCACAGCAGCTATGGAGATGCCTGGACATGGACTACCCCACCCAATAAATCCCTTTTACCCTCCCAACTGCCCTTTTGGAACTGCCATAGGATATCAAAACGTGTAGCTAAGATTTCTTCTCGGAATAAAAAGGACTCGATGATGAATTTCCCTCGTCGACATTTACCCCACCGACCTAGTGCGCTACCACAACTTCCCGACGTTAGCGAATTCGTGATACCCAACCCAAACGAGGAAGAAACAGTTGTGCTGGTCTCTATGTACGAGGTGTACAATGATCGGATTTTCGACCTGCTTACCCCAAGCGCCGGTGGGACGAAAGGGGGAAATCAGAAGGATAGACGGCGCCATTTATTGTTCAAGTCAACTGAGGGGTCGCAGGACCGTAAAGTTGTGGCTGGTCTGAGGAAGGTTGTTTGTGGTACATATGAAGACGCCTTGATGGTTTTGGAGACCGGGTTGCTGGAAAGGAGAGTCGCAGGGACGGGGAGCAATAGTGTGAGTTCGCGAAGCCATGGGTTCTTCTGCGTTGAGGTAAAGAAGAAGGTTCGGGATCGGAGGTATGGTGAAGAATCTTGGGTTGGAAATACGTTGACCGTGGTCGATCTTGCTGGTATGTGCTATTTCTCGGTCCTGGGTTTTGTAAATACAATACTAACAACTTATGTGCAGGATCTGAGCGTGCCAGAAATGCGAAGACAGCGGGGGCAACACTTGCTGAGGCTGGCAAGATCAACGAAAGTTTGATGTATCTAGGTCAATGTCTCCAAACACAAAGTGACTTCCAGGACGGGAATAAGGTACGTTTCTCGCTGTAAATTCTGTTGAATAAACTAGCTAACCCACTCCTTAGCAAGCAAGTATTGTCCCATATAGGCAGTGTAAACTCACCGAGCTGCTATTCTCCAACTCGTTTCCCTCGCCAAACCATGTATCGTCCTATCCTCGACAACCGCAAAGAGCAATCATGATCGTCACGGCAGATCCTCAAGGAGATTTCAACGCTACGTCTCAGATCCTCCGTTACTCTGCACTTGCAAGAGAAGTCACCGTTCCTCGCATCCCGTCTATTACAAGTCAAATCCTAGCCGGTCCAGCAGCAGCCAGTGGCAGGAAAAGCCCTTCTGAGAGACCAAAATCGAGCCTTTATACAGCATCAGCCCAAGAGTTGGAGACCGCCGCGTTGGAAATTGCCAAGATAAGCGATGACTATGATGCCCTGGCGTTGAAGTTGGCCGAAGAAGAAATTGCGAGGACAGAAGCTGAAGTTAAATGGAGAGCGGCTGAGGAGCGGTGTCTGCTGGTTGAACAGGAGATACGGGAGGAGTGTTGGGAGGAGATGGAGCAGCGGCTGGAGGAGGAACGGCGGAGATGGCAGGCTGCTTGGGATGAGCAGGTGATTACCATCTTCGTTAAATATACTTACTTTGAAATATATCGACCAACTAACCTGTATAGGCGTCCCGTCACGATGAACACCTGGACAAGAAGCTAGATTTGCTTTCTAAAGGTGTGAAGAGTAAGTTTACCGTGCCAACAGTCATCTTGACATTGATCAAAAAAAGTTAACACCATCCCTCCCAGTCCACGAAGACCCCGAAACAACGCCCTCAGACCACCTCGCGGAGCTCGAACAAGAAAACGACGTCCTCCGCATGCGCATCGCCAATCTCGAACGCGAACTCCACTCCCGCTCCCCAACCAGAAAAACAGCAGCGAAATCCAAGAAAAACACCGTCCAACCGCGCCAGGATTCGTTAGATTATAGCTATGCTAGCGGCGAGAGTGACGTTGAGAATTCGCCAATGAGACTTGGGGAAATGAATCTTGGATCACCAAATGGGAATAGATCGAGTCCGTCCCGGGGAGAGGGTGGTTCATCGCCGTCTGTGTCGAAGAAGCTCGCGGCGAGGAAACAGAGGAAGTTGACCAGCCGGCAGAGAGATTTGGGGCCTGAGTGTGTGTTGGATGAGTTCGAGTGAAGTTTTTTGAGCGGGAGATTGGTTGTTATTATTCTTTCTTACTCCTTTGGTGATTGTTTGCTTTGGTTAGCAATATTTTTCTCTTTCTTTGCGGGGGGATGTATTTGGTATTTAGGAATTGATATGGGCTTGGTTATAGGATGGGTTGGATGGATGGGAGCTTGGTTTGGGGTTTGGGATTTTTATTTTTTTATAATTTTCTCTCTAATTATTGTGTTTTGAATTTCAGATGATTTTACTTTTGTTTCTTATACTATTCTCTTTACTTTCATACATCTCCCTCTACCTTTTTTTGATTCAGTATGGTGTGTTTACAAGTCTAAGCTGATGATAACTTATCCATCAGCTCTCTGCATTGACCAAATAAAAAGAGAGAGAGAGAAAAAAGGGGGCCCGTTTATATCACATCACTTTGTCGATTTTATCAGGAGATATATATTTTTTATAAGTTAGACACCACTAAAGATGTCGTCGAAGGACAAGAAAAGAAAACCAAGGTAGAAATATCACCATCGCCGTCCCGTATAGTAAATAGGAGCCCCAATAATAATAATAATCGCGAGTCCCTCTTCACCTAGATCCATTGGGTTCCTCCCACCCAGCCTTTACCTAGCGAAAATAAAGCGAAAAAACGAAGAATCAGATCCCAATAATCAAATAGCGATGATAAACTGACAGAGCATAGCATACCTTTCCCTTAAAAAAAAGAAAAAACAAGCATAACAATACAACATGAGGAATGGGGGAGATATAAAGCAGGTTTCCACTGCGATCAATCACACATTATCCTCCATATCCACATCCCCATCCCCATCGGACGGCTTTGCCTTCGTGGGTTCCGGTTCTGCGGGCTCCAGCTCTGTGTGTTCAGGTTCTGTAGGCTCCAGTTCCGTATGGTCTGCCTCCGGCTCTGTTGGTTCCGGGTCGGGGTCCGACTTAATCTCCTGCAGCGACTCCGCCTCAGCACGCTCGTCCGCAACACTGACATTTGTCGACGGGTCCGATCCCGGTTTTGGTGATAAAACCCTCTTCATCAACAGGTTCGGGAACATAGATTGTGGCGGAGCAGGCTTGGTCGTTGTATTTGTTATCGCAGGCTCCAACCCCTTTTCGACAAGGTCCTCATCGATGTCGCTTAGTTCGCTTTCATCATCGGCGCTATCGTGAACACTGCCTGGGACGCTACTTTGGACGCCTGATGCCTCTTCCTTGAGCTCGTCTCTAATCGGAAGTACGGGCACTGCAACTTCGATATTTGTTGATTGTTGGGGTTCTTCGCCTGTTGGATTTGGAGCCAGTCGCGGAGCCGGTCGTGGTATTGATCGTGGTGCGAGTGCTCGTGTAGCAATTGCTTCTGCCTTGCGCTGGAGTTCTTTTCGGGCTACTCCCTTGAAGCGTGGCTTAGGACCAGGTCCCTGGGTGGAGACTGGGGGTGTTCGGGTTCCTTCGGGTCCATCGCTGCCCATTAAGAGATGGTCTACTTTCATCCGATCGCGGCTTTCCTCCTCTGTTACCTGTTCCATGAATTTGGCTATGTTTTTCTGGTATAGAACAGCGTATGTGTCGGCGACTAGATCCTCGAACACAGCGGATTTCATGAGGCCATTGTTCAATTTCTTTAGCTCGACTGCATCTTTAAGAAGGTCGACGAGCGCCATGTCGGCCGAATGGGAGTGACACCAGTTTTCTAAGCGTCCGGAATAGACGACAAAGTCATCATGACTGACTGGTTTGAAGATGGTGTCTTCGTGTCCTTCCGGGATCTCACCAACACGGCGGAAAAGCTAGTGGGGGATGTCAGCATTTCAAGCATGGAATTAGAACATACTACGTAACTTACCTTGATATAAGTCAGACAGACATCCTCCCAGAGTTTCGTAAGATTGACATAATCGGTAGTCTTCCTTCGAATACGACGGATCAACATGTCCATGTTTACCCTGTCGTTGAGTTGGTCCAAGAGTCCAACAAAGAAATAAACGTATCGTGTCGTATACACGAAATGTCGCCCAGCTCTTTCGTTTTCGGGCCGCCACACCTGGAGTGTCATTGTTTTCGTGAAAATCTGCTGGGTGAGTTCGTGCTTCGCAGCGATGGCGGACGCATCGTCCCGTAGATCATCGTACATGACGTGCGCAGCCTAAATATAGTCAGTGAGAGTATGGTGGAGTGTTTTAAAGCTGGACTAACCCGTGCGACAATCCTGTGGTGCCAATTTGACTTATCCGCGTTTCGTAGATTTTTCAGAACCTCCAGAATATATGGTTTCCATTCTCCATCCTTCAGAGTTACCTTCTGCGCCCATGGCGTCACAAGGAGCCTTTCGCTTGCTTCCTCGGGCTTTTACATTGTTAGACACCGTGCTGAGACGAATAATCTTGATTGGAAGACTGACCTTCAGAGATCCTCGGTGAACAAGCTTGTGAACTATAGATACAAGCTTGAAATGAGGTTCGAGGATTGGTTCTGAGCGACTATCTTTCTTTGACGGTAATGCTTCAATCGCATCGGTCAATGAATCTAGGATGTCGTCAACTTCGACGGGTGCATTATTTCCCCGTATCGCATCACTACAGCCGAACATTTTCCAGAGACATTTGCTAAACATGTAATGGTTCCTACAAATATATTAGTTGACTGCTATTGTGTTGCGTAATGGGGAAGAACTACTTACTTCCAGTTGTTTGGCAGGTCGACCATTGCCCGTCGGAACAGATAGCTGGCAAAATTCCAAGCGGAATACAACTTCATATCCCGGAAGGGTTTTGATTTGTACATTCGCTGGTTTTCGCCGCTGCTATAATGCCTCGAAAACTCAGATAGACTAAAAGCTTCCATAGACAATGGCTCGGTCGCGGAAGCGTATATACGGCATCCGAAGTCCGTATACAACTTGGAGACTTTTTCTTTGGTTTCGGAAGACGAATCCGCAGTCCGGATGGCGGCTGCAACGGCCATAGCATAGCAGTGTATTGCCCTCCGCTGTAGAGTTGCCAGATCTGGTCTACCATTGTTGAGCTTGTCAGCTGACCAAGTGATATCCTCGTCTAACTTGACATCATATACTTGAGCAAGGCGGTACCATGTCTCCCACTTCCCCGAACCATGCTCCAGTTCTTGCCTGAAAAACGAAGCAGCAAGGTCCAAATCATCAGTCGTGCTTTGAACTGCTGGCTTCTTTTGGGTTCGGAATTTGGCGAAGGCAATGGAGCCCAGTAAAAAATACCAGCCCTTATCTGCAAGTTTAACACTCTCTGTGTGAACAGGCACCATAGATACTTCCCCAACCCCTTGGACTGCGCGAAAGAGGTCTGATGGGTTGATCGGCGATTTTAGGAAAGCGGAGAGTACGCGCTTGTTGAAAGTCAAGGGAGTGGAAAATCTGGTCGCCCAGCCAATAGACATTTGAATAGTGTCTATGGATAACTTCAGATAGGATCTCGGTAGATTGTTAATGCTTATTTTCTTGGCATGCATCATAACGAAATCAACTAGCATGACGGCGGTAGGTCGATCGAGGGTTTCAATGGGACAGCCATGATCAGCCATAAGGTCCAGGTTCAGAAACTTCAACCCGTACAAATCAAACAGTAGCTGCGAAATGTCGAATTCATAGCCATCTTCCGTTGGGAGGGTTAGCAATTCTGTCTTCATGAGCTTCAAGAGAATTTTGTTTGCGTATTTGCAGTAGCAGCGGATCCCAACGGCGTTGTGGACAGAACGTAGGTAATGGATACGATCGTCATAGGGCGTGTCGAATAACTCTTTATTTTGTTCCATGCTTTCCCTGAGCAGCGTATATTGCAAAACCCAAGCCTTGATCTGCATCCCCCGAAGCTTTTCCCTAAATTGTTCAAGTGATTTTGCTGTTGATGCCGGACGAATTTCTGGAAGCGAAACCTTGCCAACCTTGATCCAGTCCTCGAATAGAACGAAAGAATGCAAGAACTTCGAAAGTCGAGCAATCGCGGACATTGATGATTTGAGATGGTCCATGTCAAAACATTCAAATGATTTCTGAGGGTCGTCTTGGACTTTCACGACTACCTTACTAAGCAAGCCATCAATAGCTTTAATCCACCTCAGCAAAGCCATCTGACGGTGGTCGCTGGATGCTTGGAGGTATGAAGGGCCCCGGAGTTCCTCCATGATTACCTCTATGCTTCGAAGGTAACAAGAAATAACTTTGGGAGGGTACTGGATAGATTCGTAAGCCCCTTTAAGCCTTCTCCAGAGGAAAAGTCTCAATGTCGCATCGCCCCGGTCTAGAAATGAGATCATATCCTGGGTAATGGATGACGGGCTCGTTATATCGGACGGCTCTGTATTACCCTCCAAGGGTTCATCCGCAACAGACGACTCTCGGACAAACTGCACGGAGGAGGGTTCAAGTATTGGCTCAATACTCTCGATTAAATGAACAGGATCATCTGAGCCCGAGCCAAAAATGTTCATAAAGAAGTCCATTGAATTTAGTCTTGACACTTCCTTGTCAATTGCGGAGACAGATATCTCAGGTATTGTGGCGTTGTTGAGCAACGGTATGGATGGGTTGCCAAGGAGAGCTAATACGTCTTTCAGGTCATGCAGGGACTGGAGGATAGGTTCACGTGGGACTTCTTCCGTCAGGTTGAAATGGAAAACAGAAGTCCACATATGTCGGAGAGAAATGGCGGTTTGTGCATCATTGTCATCACAAAGGTCAATATGGTAATTGATGAATGCGCGGGAAAGAACGCTCCATCGACTTAACCGGTCCCGTTGCAAGGCTCTCGAGTCTGAGTCAGCATCACTGTCAGGTCCGTTCATTGCCGCATAGATATCAAGATGCAATTCGTAAATGCTTTCTGTAATTTCCATGCAATCAAGAACCTGTGGAGTGAAAGCTACTCTGTCAGGGTTGCAGATCAACATAATTTGATCGAAACTCGACGCAACGTCATTCAATTTATTGTAGATAAATTCATCGTCGTCAACGAGAATTTGGGTAACAGTTTCTTTCATGGCTTTTGGCCAGAGCCTATTTGTGTAAGTCGAGCTCCCTACGAGCCGGTCCGCTTTATCCGATCTCTGTTGGTGGCTTTGGTTGGGCTTTAGATGTTGTTCAAGCCAAACCCATGCAGTTTCTTGAGGGCAACACCATCCATTGTTGATACGCTGTAAGAATGGTGAAAGCCCATCATCCTCTAGGAGAGCGGTTTCATTATCGGAGTTTTGGTGACTTTGCCGCGAGTGCTCGAGGAATATATTCAGTCCCGATCTTTTCGTCCCCTTTATGCCATCTTGAATTATGGAATTATCGCGTTGTAGGGCCGCATGGGCCTTTTCATCATTCCATTTTAGCATGGCGTCTCGAAGGTCTGTGTAGAGGACACGTTGTGCAACGTGATCAGTGGAGGTTCCGTTTGCTGTGCTGTCCTCAGCATCAGAAGATGAAAGATTCCGCAGTTCGTCAGCGGTCCCAAGATCTTCAACGCCAACCTTGGAGAGTAGCGGTCCTACAACTCCGAACATCCATTCATCAGCTTGCACAAGGTGGTCAAGTCGGTCGGCAAAATATTGACTCCAGTCGTATTTCTCCTCTGGCTGAACGAGAACCTCAGCATTCGATTCTCGGGCACGAATGCGCCGACTTTTCACTCTCCCGCCATCCTGATGTTCATCATGTCCAGCAGACGCAGACGATCTTTTTCTGGACTGAGAGGCTGTTTTTTGGTCGGGCTCATCTTGCGCTGACGGTTGGTCCTTTTCATCGTTCTCATCTGGCTTTCCATCGACACTACCCGTTTGTGTTTCAGAAGGTTGTTCTGACGGTTGGTTGGGCTGAGTTTCTCTATCGTCCGGGGGATGTGAATCGCGGTTGAGGTTGGTGGACGCGGCGCCAATAGTAGGAGATCGCAGCGAATCAGTAGCCTGTAGTGGGGCGTCAGATTCAGTGGGTGCTTTCATGTCGGTCTCTTCAACATCGTGGGGTTGTTCAGTATCAACTTGATTTTGGTCCCGTATGGGGCTTCGCTGAATGATAGGAAGGGCAGTTGGGAGAACTTCGACAGGCCCGTTGCATTCCTGGAGAGATATTCCTATAGCAGCTCCTGGACTAAGTTGGGTATTGTCTTTTTGTTCATCAACCAAAACTCGTAGGATAGCCTGGCCTATAGCTGTCCAGCTTGCCGCGGTGGGCGTGATCACATGACGGCGAGGTGAGACCCCCAATGGGCATCGGGGTCCAGCCGGAGAGCCTAGCTCTCGGGATCCAGTTGGAAGAAAAGGAAATGGGTCGATTTGTTTTTGCAACAGGCGAAGTATGGCTTTCCTTGGTCGCTTAAGAGGTCGTTGCGAAATCGACAGTTTATCGCAGAGGGTATTAAGAACTTGGCGGAGATCCTCGCCTGCAAAGGCTTGTTCCAAGCCTAGCTGTTCGAATCCATCATCCAAGTCATCATCACCTTCCAATACGCTCTCTAGGCAATATCTGGCAAGGCGGTGGCTCTGAAGTGCTTCGCCTATCCGTGCGCTTTTCCTCCACAGCTCTAAATCTGTGTCGTCTCGTTCCAGCGCTTCACCAAATGACCTTATCGCCGAAGCAGATGCTTTAGGTACGTCAACCGGGACCCCGTTATTATCAAGGTCCTTGGCCAGAATTGAGGGTATCGAGTTTTTAAGTTTGTCCAGCACAAACTGACCTCGATTTTTATAGGACAAATAGATTGTCTGGGGTAGAGCACTGGAGACCGTGTCGCTAGCTTCCAAAGGAGTGGCAGATCCAGCTGCTATCTCCTCAAACAAGACATCATCCTGGGCCTCCGGAAGCTGAAGCTGACTTCTCTTGTACTCCGAGATCGACTCCGGGTAGTTGAATATTTCCGATTGGAAAAGGGCATCGTATGCCTCTGAAGCCTGGTCGTAGTATTGAGGGCCTTGAGAATGGAGCTTCAAGGCGTTGTGATACAGTTTTAGAGCTTCTTCGATCTGGATTTCTTTGGTATCATCGATTTCCTCTTCGCTGTCTTCATCTGGTTCGATGTTCAGGGCCACGAAGGACGCCATGTTGGGCGCTCTAGCTCAAAGGCGCGCGGGAAAGACGACGAGGCAAGATTATATAAACCGCGCCAGCGTTACAGGATCCGAAGAATTAAACCCCGTAAACAGCAGCTTACATGTATACCACGCGGACAAAAGAAGACGGAGATTAGGAACAAGAAGTATGTTGGGGTTTGCAGTGCTGGATGTCGAGGAAAACGCGGTCGTTCGCTCGCGGAGGTCCAGAATTACCGGATTAGGCATGGCGTCACCGCTGCGTCCAAGTGTCTCCAAGCAAGCTGACGATGTCGACTGGTCTGCTCTGATCAACAAGAACATTGTCCGCCCGCCAAACCCGCATATTCGTGAGGATTGGCAGCAGTATCTCCAGGGGATTCCCTTCTTTACTCTCTATTGGTCCTTTTTACGTCCGCCGCCCTCGTTTGTTGCCGCGCGTTCTAATCCTTTGGCAACATGGTTGCGCCAGCTATCCCCGAGTGCGTATATCCATTAATAGCTACTCGGCGAGCTCCATCTCCCACCTTTTTAGAGGGCTATTCCCGTCCACTTTGCGATTGCAGCTGTCGGATTGCTAACATACTCTTTTGGGATGTAGGATTATTGAGGACGACGACATTTATGCTTCAATCGATGCCCGCAACGAATCCCTACAGATCCTAAGGGAATTAGGCCCTCCAGATCTAGTCCATGTTGTGAAGCAATCGAAGACCGCTGCGAATAGTCAGGTATGTGCGCATGCCAATATCAACAAACGGTCGCATTCTAATGCGCTATTGCTTCTGCAGACCGGCGTTTATCATCATGTCACGGGCGTAGATGCTTCCTCGTCGGCCAGTTTGGCTGCTTACGTCAATACCCTCACCTACTCTCCTAACGATAAGAATCACAAGGTAGTTTCAGGGATATACTGGTAAGGACTTCAGGGCGGATGCGCGGAAATATTTCTGGCTTGTTTATTGACGGTTCGGCAGTTGTTACAATGCCTTTTCCCACGTGGATATGCGAGTCGAGGTTAAAATCCCAGGCAGTCTCGAGAGCTACTGCATTGATGAGCGGGGGGATAAACGGGTTGCAACTGATATGCTATGGCTCGAAACATTCCTTTGCGCTGTCCTCAGAGCGTACTCCTATGCCGACGACGGTAGCGGTGATAGCATCAAGAAGATTGTTGGTGTGCGAAGGTTCAACCCTGTGACGAACACAGAAATGGAGCACAAGTTTCTGGATGCTGCAGAGAAGCTCTTTTTTAATGGTTGATACTCCGATCTTGACATTTCTTCCAGGCTCGTTCTAACAATTATCGTAGGACGACAGCTCAATGCCGACGCTGAAACCCAAGTTCCGAACACCGTCACGAACCACTTAACATCTGGGATCCTAAAATACATTCATACAACGGGACGATACGCCTCTGGCATAAACTTATTCGAGAAACTTCGTACACGCGATGTTGAGGTTTCGTCGTTATTAGCTCGTGTCCTTATATCTGCAGACGAGGAAGTGCAGGCGGTACGACTATTGCATGATGCGCTCCAAGATTTGCCCATGGATTATTCACTCCTAGACTGCCAGGCTGCCTTCTGTCAAAGTAAAGGCGAGGGCGAGATGGCGCTAGAATGCGCAAAACGCAGCGTTACAGCGGCGCCAAGCGAATTCAGCTCATGGGCTCGATTGGCAGAAGTATATGTCAACCTCGAGCAGTGGGATTTGGCACTGCTGACTTTGAATTCGTGCCCAATGTATAATCATCAAGACAAAGATGCGCCCCGAATGCCGCAACCGTCGCGGATTCTCTTGCCTATTCTCCAGGAAAGTATCTTGGATGAAATTGATGAAGGACAACCTAAACAAGGAGAGCCTCATGACGTGGTGCACCCCACCCTCCGAAAGCTCCATGCTGCTGGGTATCAGGGTACATTTTTGAAGGCGTATGATTTGCTCACGAAAATCGCTGCGGCCATTGGCTGGGACCGGCTTTTGAAAATCCGAAGCGAGGTTTTCGTGATGGAAGAGGAATATAGAGCAGAGCGCCAGGTCAACTCCAGACAACCCTCGGTATCTGTTCAAAATGCGAGCACCGTGGCCCTACATGAGGCGTCCAGCGTGGATGCAGACGTGAATGGAAATGGGGTTGATGAAAAGGCCGAAGAGAAGTCGGAAAAGAGTGAGGAAGAAAGCGAACAAGGAGAGGAAGAGGAGAAACCAAAAGAGAAACCGAAGTCTGTAACCATTGAGAAGCCAGAACAATCTGTCGCTTCCGAGGTTGTAAAATCTGGGGGAGAAGATGTGAGTTTACTGATTCCTCGTTGCTTGTTCCTATAATTCCTCAACGATTCTCTAACCTTTTCCCCCATACCATAGCCCGATGCGCCGCACAGCAACTACACACAAACCATGAACAAGAGACTATGCGAGCGCTGGCTCGACAACCTATTCATGGTTCTCTACGAAGATCTGCGCGTTTACACCATCTGGCGAACCGAAATGGCACAATCCCGCCAACAGTCGATAGACTACAAGAAATCAGCAACCGAGTGGGAAATTCTCGGTGAACTCGCAGAACGCCTCCAGCATTTCAATGAAGCCGTTGAGGCGTACCAACACTGCCTATCAATCAGGTTTTCCCCCAAGGCGATGAAGGGGATCCTAAAGATGTACGAGAAGCAAAACGACACAAGGGGAATGCTTAGTGCGTTGATCAGGCTCATCGCTTGGCAGTACCGGTGGTACTCTGAGGTATATTCAACCCCCTTCTCCTCCCCCCTTAGAGATATATTAAGTTCATCATCCGCTGACTTTCCAATGACAAACAGTTCTCCCCCGACCTCCTCTACGCGATCCGCAAACTCATTGAAGAAGAAGGCGCCGTCAAAGTGCGCAGCATCGTCCAAGCGACCAATCTCCCGCAGCCCGTGCTCGACCTAACCCATCATTACTGCCAACTCTGTGCAACTTTCCGAAGCAGCGGAAGTGACGGTTGAATTCCCCAGCCCGCGCCCCTAGATAGCAAACGCGGTTTGCTTCCTTTTTGTTGGCTTTTTTTTTTTTTTTACTTCGTCATCGGGCCTGTCTTATTATTGCCGTTTGCTCCTTTAAGTGGCCACATTGGCATTTTAGCTATGTAGTAGTCAGTGTATAGTGCCTGCCTTGTTCACTCCAGTCTAGTTCAGTCAATCAAGCGAAATTGAGTTCGAGCAATATATACATACCTTATATACATCAATTGAGCTTTAATTACTGCTGCTGCTTCTTTCTCCGCGGTGTTCGTTTCATGCGCTAGAGGAGGTAAAAGAGCTCGCTTGCTATTAGCAGCTGGCCCATTATTCACTGCCAAATAATTACTCCGTACTTACTATGAAATGATTTCTATGCACTGTTTTGGTCCTCCGTTCTCCATGGATATTTTTTTTCATTATGAAACTATTTCTCTAGCTATCCTACTCTATACCTTAGAAATGTCATTGGTAGCGAGATTTATGGGATATATTTAACTACAAGGAGTGCCTAGGTGGGTTTGCCAACGCATCAAACACACCACCTGGGCACACTTCTCCAATCACCCAATGATAACTAGCAGTTCTGCCTGAGCTTAGCGGGAAGGGAAGGGAAAAAGAAAACCGCAAATGAAAATTTTCCCTCCTCAAACAATCTTTGCACTCTGGAGAATGTGTTTTTGTTTCTCTTCTCTTCCATTTTCAACATCATTCTACTACGTACTATTTAATTGATTAATCCCCCTCGCACCTTATCGACACGTTGTTTACACTATTAACTACGGGGTAATATCTTTTTAGAGACACCAAGAACTATTCATTTAGGGAATTCTGACTTTAACTAACTCAAGACGCATATATTCAATCTCCCTTCATGACCTATACTTACCTTTTCCTCCCCTTTTTCATTCTTTTTACAGGCAAGAAACGATATTGATTCCAAGAAGAAAAAGAGAAAAAAGAGAAAGAGAAACCAATATCAATCCAACCACTTACATAAAACGCAAATACCTAACTTAAAACCCCTTTGCAAGGAACCTTTCATACATGGACAAAACAGAAAATGCAGTTCCCTCCCTTCCCCTCCCCTGCGCCCCGACCCGACCCACCCCCGCCCCCGCCAGTTTCCCACAGAGAAAAACGAAACCTCATATAAAAAAGACCATCCTTCTATTTCCTTACACCCGATCAATCCCAGATTTTATAACCCAAATTCACATCTTCCTCGCAAAACACATACATCGAGAAAACAGCTCTTAATCCTCCTCCCCACCAGCCCCTTCAACCTCTTTAGCCTCCTTGCCAGAAGAACCGTTAGCGGCAGCCTTCACAGCGCTAGGTTCCGCAGGGACGGCACCCTTCGCCGTGCCGTTTTCTTTTGTCTCTGCAGCTTCTTCGTCCTCAGCTTCGCCATCAGCTTCGCCTTCGACTTCCAGGCCGTTCTCAGCTTCATCAGGCTCCTCTGCTTCTTCCTCTTCCTCTTCTTCTTCTTCTCCGATGAGGGCCCCTGTATCCGTGGCCGGGGCGACTTTACGACGCTTGTGGGCGGGGGCTGTCGAGGGGAGATACAGATGGGTTAGTTATGGCTGGTTGGTGGTAGGTAGGTGGGGGTTTGCGAGGGGGGAAACTGGGGGAGTGGGACAGAGGGTGGTTATATTGGGGGAAATCAACGGATGAATGCCTATGAGCTGAAAAGAACGAGGATAGGAAATTGCTTACGCTCTAGTTCCTCAGGTTCCCCGTTCTCAGAACCCTCCTCGGATTCCTCCTCGGATCCAGATTCGCCTTCCTCTTCTTCGCCGATGTCCGACTCTTCATATCTATAGAGATTGCCGGGTCAATTGTCAGCACGCTCTTCTTTTTTAGCCATGCTAAGAGGGGGGATCAGGCTATGTGCCACTGCATGAATGCGCGAGGCTGCGCGCACTATGCGCATCAAAGATGGGGGGAAACAATGGGAATTTATGAGATATGGGACCAAAACGGCTCAGATTCCAGGGAAGATGTAACCGGCGCAATGGGGATAACAAAAAACTACGCTTCTGACGGCGGAACAATGAAAGATCACACCCTTCCAGCAGCGCAATTGAAGACCGGAAATGACACACGCATACATGACGTCAAGAGGGTGTTTCCACGCAACAAGGCAAAAAAAAGCATCTCACTCACTCTTCTTCCTCTTCGCTCTCATCGCTAGGAAGAGCCACGAGCTCTTCCTCCTCGTCACCGCCGCGCCCTCGCTTGCGGGTGGACATGTTGTGATGGGGCGAGGCGGACAAAGGAAGGGGGAAAATAGGGGGGCAGAGGGCGTTTGGGGTCAAGAATGGAGCGAACCAGGCCTGTTTTGGGCGCGAAGCTGGAGATCGATGGCGCTCTGGGGCGGAGAGAGATACCAATGGAGGAGGGCGATGGAGATGGGATGGGACGAGGATAAGGGGGAGGGGGAATCGGCCAGACAAGCAGCTGCTTGCTGACTGATGGGAGCTTTCCCAGCTTGGTTACGGCGTTACGCGGGCGGTATCTGACCCGTACGGCCACAGCAGTTCAAGGCGCGACATGGGCACGGCGGTACTTGCCGGTACCTTGTTATCGCGGGTCGGCGCTGCGAGATCGAGGTATCTCTGTAGTCCCTTTAGACTTGGTGACATGCGTAATGTATGTAACCGATACGGTCACATACGGGGGCGTAACTTACAGCACGACATCACAGAGCTCGACAAACTGCCCTTCCCGCAAAAAGCAAATACCGCAAGCAGGCAAAATTACACACATCGCCCAGGCCGCGTTACAGGCTCTGGACCATCCCGTATTTTATCCGCCCGCTGGTATTAGCTAATCTGTGGGTAAAGCTCTCACCGCTTGGATTCAGCCGCCATCAACCAACAGCAGAAAAATGGTGCGTAATGATAGATGCTACAGTACGGAGGGTGCTTCCAAAAGAATTGCGCCGCCTGCCGGCGCTAGGATCAATATTATACCACTAAGAAATACCACCCAGTTCACATTAGTAATTACATTAGTGCCAAATTACCTCTCATTTAATATATATGGGATGCCCACCTATTCTCTGTTGATTCCACTTTCTCTTCTATATCTATCTCATCTAATATGGCACCCTATTTTGATGTTGTAACACATGCTCTTGTGGTGATTCTTAAATCCCCCTACATTAATAAATTAAATGCTGAGATCATGGAGCTCACCCAGGTCTCAAAGAGTCAAATTAATTATATATATAAATGTGTGGTTGAGTGTAGATTCAACCTAGACCTACCTTATCTTATAATTTACAATGAATTCCTTTAAGATGCCACAAAAACTAACCAGCCAAAGAGAGACAGTAATGATAGTGTGAAGGAATCTATCCTTATAAAGGTTAGATATAATCAATACAGACAAGAAAAAAGCTGTGCTAATCTTACTGATAAGCTCAGCAATAAAGAATTCAACATCTCTCTAATAATTGTATGGAGAATTCTATAGAAGGCTAGGCTTTGAAAGACAAAGCCTACATAAAAATCAGAACTCACTAAAAAGATGCAGATGGACTGTCTGCAGTTCTGCCTTAAACATAAAAATTAAATGTTAGAGGATTGAAAGAATGTTATATAATCAGATGAGACATTAGTTATTCTTCTCCATTAATAGGGTAGTTATAGGATCTAGTATAACTCTAAGGAGGCCTACACCCAGAGCTATATACACAAAAGATGAAAGGGATCATCAGAGTTCATATTTTAGAGATGCTTCTCCTATGAAAAGAAAGGCTCTTATTATTACTAGGTAAAGGAGATAGTAGCAGAGCATGCTAAATCCATTGAATATATTAAGGCATTAAATGAAAAGATAGAGTCATTGAAAAAGGAAGAATAGAAGCTTTCTAATGGGATTCAAAGACTATAAATTAATCATTAGCAATTAGATATAAAATCAGTGTGGAAGTTCAAAAAATCAACAGGCAAGCTATCTCAAGATAAAGGAGGCAGTATTAACTGGTATTAATATCAAATTAAAATCCTTATATCTAAGATGTTTTCTTTTGCAAAAGAGTGTCAAATCAAGCATTTAAATATTATTATTCAAAAAGATAAGGTGCCATCTCACAACCACTATATCCAACAGTATATGTATAGTCTTCACAGTATTGAGTAATTACTCTGGTGTGGGAATTCACCTGACCTTAATATAATTGAGGCTGCCTGGCCTTGGATGAAGTATAAAACAATGTAGAAAGGAGCTCCTAAATTGCATGTAGAAGCTATGAGGTTATGAGAGAAGGCCTGGCAGAATTTACTACAGAAGAAGATACAGGCATGGATTGAGTAGATTCCTATACATATTCAAAAGATTATAAAGCTAAAAGGTAGTAATAAGTATAGAGAAGATAGGTAGCATGACAAGTATCAAGAAGCTACACAAGAGAGAGATATAGAGGAATAGAAGTAGTTGGGCAGGTTAAGAGGGTTGAAAAGGTAGGGGGGAATAGAGAAAGTTGAGGAATACTACACAATGTAACATGATATAATGGATAAAGACTCTGTAGTGTAGACTTAGAATAATGATGAGGTAGATATTCAGTATAAAATATAGTGTGCATTTCAGTTAAGATTTGTAGCACTGTCTAGCAGTTTTTTTAGTGGCACAATTCTTTTGGAAGTGCCCTCTATACTAGATTATATATATTAGCACCTCCTGCCAAAATATACATCCAATAAAGTATATATGGAAAATTCAAAATTAAATAACTCTACAACCACAAGTCTATATACATTAAAATTTATAGAGAATATAGGGAATATTAAGTACTAATACATATTAAAAGGGAAAATAAAAAAACTAAGATTTCAGTACTTAGTTTAGTATCTATTTGCTGTGATAACTGCTTCAACCTGTAAGCACACTTCAATATCTAAGTGACAGCACTACTGATATAGAAATAGAGATAGCATCATATCAGTTAATGCTCAGAAGAAATGGAGAGCTAATAAGTAGGTTAGGCTATTTAGAGCTTAGAGAAATAGGGTTCATTAATGAAAGCTTTACTAGACTAGATGTAATAGATGCACTTCAATTAATAGATCATATGAGCTAGATGCTAAAATCAAAATTGTAATCATTAGAGAAAGAAAGGAAAAAGGAAAAGAAATTAAAAAATCATGTAATATAAATAGAAGATGTTATAATAGCATGCTAAGTCTAGAAGCCTGCTACATTGCATTAATAATTAGATTAGTTTGATTATTCTCTGACTCTGTAGCAGGCTGTGTCAGGCCAATATATATATATTATTAATATTAGAGTGTTGTAGTTGCATCACCACCTAGGCCTATATATAGAATAGGCTGACCCCTAGCATTCTAGGGGTTAGTAATTTATTTCTTAATTAATCTTATCTATTAGTATCACTTCATTTTATTTCTACATGCTACTAATTAGTTTACCTTTATACCCTGATTTACTCTTACTTTTTAAGGTCAAAATAGAGCCATCTCTACTATACTTATCATACAAAGTGGTGATAAGTTTCTGTCATCTGGCCTTATAAGTTCAAATCACTTCTCTAATTATTATAGAGGCAAGCTATTAGTAGCATGTTAATACTAAAGCTAGTTATAGTAATTTATAACTCTAACTATAATATCTTTACTCCTTCTGACTTTAAGGTATCTGAACTGAATAACTCATCAAGTCATATTATTTTTACTCATAATAAATTTATGAAGATCTTATAAGAAGAGATCACCCTTCTAAAATACTATAATATTAAGATAGGTGATTCAACACCTTATTATAAGAAATTTATCAATAAGTACTGTACATTTACTCATTTTCTCAAATGTAAATATAAGTTAGTTCCTAAGAAATTCTCTTGTAATCATACCTATATTCTGTATGCTACAACATAGCTATAAGAAACAGTTAAGATGACTTAAAATATTAAGAAGTCAGAATTACACTATAAAGAGATAATATTTAATTAGAATAAATTTAAAGAGTTTCTTATAGATTAACTTGAGAATCATTATAATTACAGCTATCTTACTGCTTCTTAATTTTATGATCTAGTTCAATAAGAGAATCAATTAGTTCATACTTTTAAAGCTTCTTTTAATAAATATTAGAATGTGCTTGAACATCACCTTTATATCTTATAAATATAGCTTTTTTATGTTAAGTTACATTCTTTAATTCAGAATATTATCAACAATTATCAGACTATTCTAATAGATTAAATAGAGCTAATTAATCTAGCATCTCATTTTCAATCTTAATTAAAGAAATCCCAACAACCTTCTCAGCAAAACCAGTCTGCTAATATAGGTGCTGATTTTTATAATATCAGATATCCTATAATTATTAGTGTGAATAAGAAGGATATGAAATGTAGGCAAGATAGATTCATTTTAAAACTATCTCTTAAATCTACTAATAATATTTCTTCAAAAGAGTGAAAGAATAGAGAGGATAAGAATCTCTATTTTAATTACAGTAAATCTAGTCATTATGTAAAGAATTATTAATCTAATAAAGGAAAGAAAAAGAACAGCAAGAATATTCTAAAAATCTCTGCAGTCTAAATGAAAGATACTTTTAATCAGTAATAACTATACTTAGATCTTCAGCTTTATTTTACTATACTTATTAATACTCCCTCTGATGCAGTTATAACTCATTGCCTATTCAATCTTAGGTTGCAGGTGAATTGCATAGCTGCAAAGTATCTCACTAAATATGAATAGAAAGTTTCAGAAATTTCAGATATAGCTTAATTTCCTATAGATGATTTTTATTTCCAATTTGATTCAAAGATGATTTTAATAACAGCTACTAATTCAGAAGGCCATTTAAATGATGAAGATTTATCTTGTTAAGTTATAAAAATATTAGATGAGGATATTATTCTAGAAATATCATGAATGTTAATAAATAACCCACTAATTGATTGGGTTGCTCAAATATGATATTATTACCTTACTAATGATCAAATAACTATTGAAAGTTCTAAAAAGTTTGCAAAAACAATTCAAGATGCACCCTGTGTTTATTATATTACTAATGATGAAATTGATACTAGTCCTCTAGATTAGATCTTAATTATACTGCATATAGGAGCATTGGAGTCCTCATTGGATCCACATATATAAAATGTATTTAAAAAGTTTTCTGCTGTCTTTTTAGAAAAAGGTGCATCAAAATTGGCTAACATGGATAAAATAGCACATGAAATCAATTTAGTTGATGATGCTTCACTGCCCTATAGCCCTTTATATAACTTATTTGTGAAAGAACTGAATACATTATAAAAATTCTTAGAAAAAATGTAGTCTTAGAATTGAATTCACCCTTCATGAAGCCCAGTCAGAGCTCTAATTCTATTTATACCTAAAAAGGATGGTAGTCTTCAACTTTACATAGACTACTAGGGTTTAAATAGGGTAACTATTAAGGACCATACTCTATTACCTCTTATTGAAGAGATGATGAATCAGCTGAGCAAGATGAAATGCTTTTCTAAGCTAAATCTTAGAGATGTATATTATCATATTTACATCAAGAAAGACAATGAATGGAAAATAGCTTTCTAAATGAAATATAAGTATTTTAAATTTTATATAATATCTATAAGACTATGTAATGTGCTGGCTACATTTCAGTCTTATATTAATTAAATACTTTATAAACTTATTAACATCTACTACATAGTCTACCTTGATGATATTCTGATCTTTTCTAAAAATGAGAAAGACCATGAAAAGTATATACATCAGGTGCTGGAAAGACTCTAGCAATATAACCTTTATATAAAGAAATCAAAATATACTTTCTTTGCAAAGAAACTAGAGTTTCTAGACTTTGTGATTGAGGTTAATAGAATTCAAATGGATTAAAACTGTGTAGCCACTATTCTTAAATAGCCTGAGCCTTAAATGTTTTGAGAAGTCTAAATTTTCTTAGAATTCATAAATTTCTATTGATGGTTTATATACATTTATTCAAGAATAACTACTCTCATAATAGACTTACTAAAAAATAGTATTAAGAGAAAGAAACCTGGACCATTCATATTTACTGAATGAACTCAAATAGTGTTTTAAGAAGTTAAGCAAGCTTTCATAAATGCTACATTGCTTAACCACTTTAATCCTAAAAAGCCTATATAAGTAGAGATAGATGCTTTAGAATTCAGAATCACTAAAATTCTCTCTCAATTATTTAAGAATATGCAATCAGAACCCATCAGCAATACATAAGATTCTAAGAGAAGTTGGTGGGAAGGCATCTATCTACTTATAATATATAAGTAAGATTGATTATCAGTCACCTTCTATTTGAAAAAGTTGAATTTAATGTAATATTAATATGATATATATGATTAAAAATTATTAGCAATTATTGAATTATTTCAAGTGTGAAGACACTATATGTAAGGCACTAAATTCTCTATTCAGATGCTAATAAATCATGCTAATCTACATTACTTCTTCATCACTAAGAAGCTGTCTAATAAACAAGCACATTAAGTAGAAGAGCTATTAAAATATGATTTTTATATTTACTACTATCTGGGTCAGCTTAATCTCATTAATGCACTATCAAGGTGATCAGACTATGAAATAGTCCTTTAAGAGGAAGACATTAATAGAGTACTTCCTATATTACAGTGAAAACTGGCTGCATGAGATTTGATTATACCTAGCATAGGTGATATCAATGAAGTGTCTGTAAAGAGAAGACATATAATATCAGAGGCAACTATACAGAGTAATCAAAACAATATTACACAACTAGCTAATATGATACTATTCAAAAGGGCTGGCACTAATGGTCTAGAACATCTCATATCTCATTTAGTAGCTATAAAAGCTATATAAAATAAAATGAGCTATAATCTCTCATTTAGAATACTTATTAAGTTCATTAAAGAGGTTCAGAAGAGAGACACCTTTACTGCATCTCAAATTCAAAAATTAAATAGATATGGAGATTTCAGAAGAGATTTCCCAACTAAGTCTATAAATTTAAGACTAACTAAGTTAATTACAAATTATTAGCATCTTAAAGAGTATGAACTTCTAATGCAAAATGAATCTATATTCATTCTAGAAAGTAAGATCTTACATAAAGAGCTACTATACATTTATCATAATAATCTCTATGTGTGAAGAGCTATGCCCTTATACCCTATATCTGTAGCTCACCTGAACTTTGCCTGATCTCTGACTGCCTGATTGGATACCTCCAACTGGGCCTTTATATGAATGTTTATCCACTCTGACCTTATGTAATTCCCTTCTATTTATATTGTACAATCTTATGATTCCTTTTCCTTTTTCCTTCCTTTCTCTAGTGATTACAATCTTGATTCTAGTGTATAGCTCACATAATCTACTTATTAGAGCATGCCCATTACATTTTGTAATTACTCACTTGATCTCTTCTTAGAGATCCTTATTATATTTACCCTCCAAACATGATTCACATGTATAGCAGATTCTTCTGAATATGACCTGTGCATACAGCAAACTCCTCTGAAATCTGAAATATAACTTGTCCAGCTCAGCTCCACCAGATGACATGTCAGTGAAAGGCCCCAAAGCCCTGACAGTCTGTATCAATATCTCATGAGATTTTCCTCTGAACTTTCTGAATCCTTCAAACTTTCTAAATCCTCTGAACTCTCTAAATCTAAATAATCTTTTGAATCCATTATAAATATGAACCCTCTACATAAAGATAGCATCCCTTCTCAGGGCTCTGATGCTGAATTCTGAAACTTCATTCAACAGCTTGCAAACAAGATTAACCTCATTGCCAAATAAAATTGTATGCTCACACTGACTTCAGCTCCTGTCTCAACTCCTACTCATCTAACTGCTCCTTTTGAGGACTTCCCAAGACACCTAAAAGAAAGGCTTATCACCCTTGAGAAATTCATGGGTGAATAAGTCTCTGAATACCCTGCCTGGCACCTCAGTGTGAAGGCTAAAATCACTTTGAACAGCCTTATGATTGGATCTCCTGCTGATCAGGCCTGGTACATCTATACCTAACTCTCTAGCACTGCTATCATCTGATTTCACTCTTGAATGAAGGTTAATGCCAAACTCATTCCTATAACCTCTAATGTCATTCTTA
The DNA here is from genome assembly GCA_032988165.1 of Emmonsiellopsis sp. PD_33. Taxonomy (NCBI): domain Eukaryota; kingdom Fungi; phylum Ascomycota; class Eurotiomycetes; order Onygenales; family Ajellomycetaceae; genus Emmonsiellopsis; species Emmonsiellopsis sp. PD_33. Next base: position 62,650 of record JANTQF010000086.1, read on the forward strand.
ATCAACTTGACATCCTTTTCTCTGACCCTTTAGTAGCCCAGAAGACCCTGACCTGACTACACAGTGTTCACCAGAAAACTAATCTACTCTCCATCTTTCTTCTGAAATTTGATCAGAAGATCCTGGAAGCTAACAGCCAGCTGTGAGATGACACTGTCAAGAAGGCCCTACTTAAAAAGGTCATTAAGTTTGAACTTCTGTAGCAGACTGTTACCTCTATTGAACTCCTCATATACCTCAAATATTATATGAAGCTTCATAGCATAGAGAATAACCTATCTGAGATTAAGGCCATTCAGGGCTGAATCTATGGTAGTGCCCCTATCACCTCTGGGGAGGCCTTCTTCAAGACCTCTCTACTGAAGGATCTAAATGCTATGAATTAAATGCCTACAGGGCCTACTTGTGTGAATGCATTCTATATTCTGAATATAACTACTACTACTGTTATTAACTGCTGTGCCTAAAGTGTCTACATTAACTGCAACAAATCTGAGTACAGAGCTGCTAACTACTGTGGAACCCATATTCCCCTGAAACTGCCTGTACAGTCTATAAATGTACAAATCAAGCCTGAAGAGGAGGAAGACTTTGAAGATGCTAAGTTGGACTTGGGAAAAGACTAGCTTCTATATGAAATTATGAGTGGAAGCTCCTGGAGTTAGATAGGAAAACCTTTAAGAAGAAAATAACTATTCTAATGATCCTTGTACCTACCATAGTTAATTATTCTTTTAATATGAATGCTATAGTAGATAGTGGTTGCTATTACTATTTAATGATTCACCCTTGCATGGTTAACTGTTATAACCTCCTGTGTATCCTGATTAACCCCTAAAAGATTAAAGATGTCAATGGTGACACAGGCAGCTTCATATGAAATATGGTGAAGCTTGATGTTGACATTAGTGGATTTCTCTGAGAAAATACTTATATATATAAGATTAAGAATCTTCTGTATGACTTCATGCTAGGCTTATTATAGCTATCTGAATATCAAGCCCTTATTAATGCTTGCAACTGATGTGTTGTATTCCCTGGAGGCATCTACATCTTCAAAAAAGATGTTCATAAGACTACTGATCTTTATCAAATCTCTACTAATACCTATAACCTCCTCTGAAGCTGCAATTAGAAATTCAAGTCCTGACCTCCTATTGAAATCTTCACTGCTAGTATGGCTGATATAGAGAAGACTCTCTCATAGTTCTCTAAGAAGTTAAAGACTGATTCTGCAACAGTCCTTCCTCCACACTATCATGAATTCCTTGATGTTTTTAACTATAAGGCTGCTGAGAAGCTCCTGCTGTTTCATGGTATATATAACTATCATATTGAATTTAAGAAGATAGATGGTAAAGACTCTCAGCTACCCTGAGAACTACTATATAACATGTTGTATGATGAATTGTTTGTGCTCTGTAAGACTCTTAATGACCTTCTGGATAAAGGTTTCATCTGAGTTAGTAATTTACCTGTGGGCACACCCATGCTCTTCATGAAAAAGCCAGGTAAAGGCCTCTAGTTCTATGTTGACTATTAGGGTCTCAACTGCCTCACTCAAAAAGATTATTACCTACTACTGTTAATCAATGAGACTCTTGAATGAATTAGCTGAGCTAAGTGGTTCACAAAGCTAGATGTCATTTCCACATTCTATAAGATCTGAATTGCAGAAGGAGATGAATGGCTAACTACCTTTTACATGAGATATAATCTATTTGAATGGATAGTTACTCTCTTTAGCCTTATAAACACTCTAAGCACCTTCCAGAAATACATTAACTGAGCCTTATAAGATTATTTAGATGAATTTGCTTCTACCTACCTTGATGACATCCTCATCTTCACTGATGAATCCTGCAAGTAGCACTAAGAGTATATCTGAAAAGTCCTCACCTGCCTTCACAAACACAGTCTTCTAATTGACATTGACAAATCTACCTTTAAAGTCCAAGAGACAACCTACCTTGGCTTCATCATAGAGGTAGGAAAGGGAGTCCATATGGACCTCAAGAAGATTACTGCTATTTTTAAATGAGAGGCCTCTATGACTATAAAAGGCATACAAGACTTTCTAGGATTTGCAAATTTCTACTAATATTTTATTTGGGATTTTTCTGACATTATCTAACTACTGACTGACCTCACACACAAAGATCAGTAGTTTCTATGATCTAAGGAGGCAGACAAGACATTCATGCACCTTAAATAGATGTTTGTCTCTGCTCTGATGCTCATTACATTTAACTCTGACTACCTAATGGTGGTTGAAACAGACTCTTCTGGTTATATCACAGATGATGCTTTTATACAATGAGATGATGAAGGCATCCTGTGATCCTATGCATTCATATTTAAAAAGCTTAGTCCTGCTGAAGCTAACTATGAGATTTATAACAAAGAACTTCTTGTCATTATCTGATGTCTAGAAGAATGGGACTCTGAACTTCACAGTGTGAAAGACTTTGAAATTATCACAGATCATAAGAACCTCTGATATTTCATAATGACCTATAAACTCTCTGAATGCTAGATGTACTGGGCTGAATTCCTCAGCTGCTTCCATTTTATAATTTATTACTATCCTGACACAGAGAACTTCATGGCCAACACCCTCTTCTAATGTAAATAGAATATATCTTCTAAAGACTCTGATGCTCACTGAGCAAACTGTGAATAGAGACTACTAGATCTACAGATCCTTAAAGAATCTGAAATAATACTACATGGAGTAATATGTGTCTTGCCTGTCATCCTATCAATCATAACTGCCTCATCTCTGCTCTAGGAACTCTGGGACACTGCTGCTACCTCTAATAAATACCTTCAAATAATGACTTAGATCATCTGAGATAAAGCCTGCCATTTTCTACCTGAATTCCAAGCCCATATTGATATCACTGAATGCTCTATAAACCCTAACTCCCAACTATACTTCTAGGGGAGGCAGTGAGTTCCTAATTCAGAACTGTTGCACACCTAAATCATATAAGAAACTCATGATTCTCTGATGATCAGCCACTCAGGCTACAAAGTGCTCTACTGAATTTTATCCTGAGATTTCTATTAGCCTAATATGTTTCAGAGCATCTAATAGTTCATCTGGAACTGCAATGTCTATCAATTCATTATTACCTGGTAGAACTACTGCTAAGGTTTACTCAAATTTCTTCTGATCTCTGAATGTGTCTGGTGCAATATTACCATTAATTTCACAGTAGACCTCTCTATGAGTAATGGCTGCAAGAATATCCTTATCATTATTAACTACCTCAGTAAAGGTATTATCCTTAAACTCTATATGAAGATGGATGCACTCATAGTAGCTAAAGCCTTTCTCTGAAGTCCATTTTATTGTCAGTATAATCTACTCTGTATAATTATTTTGAACTGTAGGACCCAGTTTATTGAAGCTGTCTGAAGCTGAATCTACTAGCTCCTCAAGATCTCCTAGCACCTCTTGACTGCTTATCACCCTGAAACTGATGGCAGCACTGAATGTATGATTCAGATAACTAAGAACTACCTCTAAAAGTTCTATTTGTATGCTCAGAACAATTAGAATGAACTCCTCCCACATGCTAAACTTACAATCAATGGCTGCAATACTGTCAGCACTGGTGTTAGCCTGTTTTTTCTCTTGCATGATTACAACCTTGAAGTCCTTAACCTCACTGAATTGCCTGAATCTTCCACTTTACCCTACAGTCTGATCTAAATTGTGGACACCATCATCTTGAAACTCTAGTAAGCCTACAAGTAGGCTGAATCCTCCATGGCCAGTACCCAGCAGGACTAATAGAACTGTGTGAATGCCTACTGAAATCCCACTAAACACTATAAGGTGGGTGATAAGGTCTGGCTAGATCTCTGAAACATCATAACTGATCACCTGTCTTGCATGCTTAACTACTGATATACTAAGTACACTGTTATTAAAGTCCTGAGAAGTTATAACTACTACCTTAATATGCTATCTGGGATCCATAATGTGTTTCACATGAACTTGCTCTGCAAAGCCTCCATCAACCTGTTTTCCTTGCAAGAGGTCACTGACTGGCATCCACCTGGCATTATTGGGGAAGACAATGAGATAGAATATGAGATTAAAGCCATCCTCAACCACTACTATCACAGACAAGGATTTTAGTACCTGATGAAGTGGCTTGGATATGAAGCCCCTTCATGGGAACTAACCTCTATCCTGCAAGACACTACTGTGCTTGCCTGTTACAAAGAGCTGCACCTGCCTGATGAGACTCTGCCTGCACTGCTCTACATCCAATTTTCTGACCCCTCCTGCCCACCCTTCAAATCTGAATAGGGGGGGATAATGTGAAGGGCTACACCCTTATATCCTATATCCATAGCTCACCCAAACTTCACCTAATCTCTGACTGCTCAATTAGATGCCTCTGACCAGGCCTTCATATGAACATTTATCTACTTCAACCTCACATAATTTCCTTCTATTTATATTGCATGATCTCATGATTCCTTTTCCTTTTTCCTTTCTTTCTCTAGCAATTACAATTTTGATTCTAGTGTATAGCTCATATAATCCACTTATTGGAGCGCGCCCATTACACTATGCAGGATATTTTAGGATTAATAAGATGAAAGAATTACTTTAAAGGAAGTATATATAAAAAGAGATCTAAAAGAATGTAATTAATTATATTAATATATATAATGTATGCTAAAGGGTGAAGGTTCTGAGACACTTACACTATAGAATCTTATCATTATTGTTAATTCTGAATCAGCCATGGAAATCTATATCAATGGATTTTATAGTAGATTTACTGAAATCCTAATTTCAGGGCAAGAGATATGATAGTATTCTAGTCATTTTTGATTGATATATAAAGATGACTAAATATATCCCCTGTCTAAAGACTATTAAAGCCCTGGATCTAGCTGAATTGATTATAGATTCAATAGTTAATGAATATGAACCTCTAAAGTCAATTATATCTAATTATAGATTGATATTTATAAGTCACTTCTAATCAGCATTTTACTATCATCTTTAAATTTAATGAAATTTATCAATGGCCTTTCACCCTCAATCTAATAGTCAAATTGAATGTCAAAACCAAATGTTAGAGCATTATCTTCAAATATATTACTCCTACTATCAAAATGATTGGCTAAAACATTTGTTAATAACTTAATTTACTTATAATAATACTAAGCAAGCTTCATTGAATATATCTCCATTTTTTGCATTCCTTGAATATAACCCAGATCTACCCTAAAATGTCACAGATGATATCCTTGAGGGGGAGGCAAGCTCCACTGGAAATCAAAGAAAGCTTTAGGAAGTACTAGATGTGACATAAAGACTTAAGATATTAGGGAAAGTTTGTGAGATGTTAATAAATACCTTACATCATACCTATAAAAAGTAGGCACAGTATTATGACCAGAAGTATAAATTGATAATATTTTAACTTGAAGAAGAAGTCTTAATTTTAGTAAAGAATATTAAGACAATGAGACCATGCAAAAAGCTAGATAATTAATGGCTTGAACTATTCTTAATTATTAAGATAATTAAAAAGCAAGCTTATAAGGTTAAGCTACTTTTATTATTTGGTAATATTCACCCCATTTTTCATGTTTCACTATTAGAGCTATATTGATAGTGGCTGGGAGAAGAACCACTGAGATCAGATAGAATAGAAATAACTAGGGATATTAAATATATTATTGAAAGAGTACTGGATAAATAAATAGAAAAGAATTAGAAGCTGAGATATCTAGTTAAATGAGAAGAGTACCTGGATTTGAAAAATACCTGGGAATTAAAAGAGAATTTAGAAAATGCTTATAATCTAGTTGAAGTATGAGAGTAGGTAAATTATAACTGAGATGTAAGAACCTCTTATTATCAGAAATGAGAATAAGGTTGAAAGTGAAAATAATTCATTCCTCTACCCCTTTTCTCTTATAGGGTTTTTAGGTAGGTGGGCTGGGATCAATGATCTAGGCATAAAATGAGATAATACTCTTCTCTTATTTTCTCATGTGGTTTCAGAAGTTTAATGAGGTTATCACCTTATAAAAATTTGAAAGGAAAATGATTAAAAATTAGTTACTCTGAAGGGTAAAAATAATATCAAATTAAATTAAAAATTGCCTGAAGGCTGTAAGATAAAAATGCTAGAAAAATAAACTTCTCATATTTAACCTATCACCTTATAGTAAGCAGGCCTTCATCTATATGCAATCAATTAGTCTCCAATATAATTATATTATGGATATGATATAGTTACTTACTTTATTCATTCTCTCCTTGAGAGTATCTAACTACTCTGACATTTTCTGTAGCAAGGCTATTATCTTCTATTTCTATATTATAGAGGCTATAGCTCTCAGCTTGCATAAAGAGTGCATTATAGTATAATTTTCTACACTGAAGGTAAACTTGACTACTACAGTCTTTACAGCTGTGCAGGTTACTAACTCTGCTACTTAGCAGTCCATCAGCTTCTATAGAATGTATACTTCACAGTGAAAGAAAGGTAGAATTTATTTTACTAGTTAGTTTTGATAATGAATTATTAATAACACATTAACAAGAAGTAGGATACTCACCTTATCACAGGGGTTATAACCTTTTTTATAGTAGTTGCATTTACCCTAAGAGTACTTCTTGATACAGACAATTCTCTTGCTATCCTAATACTACTTCATATAGTGCAAGTAGGTATCTATACCTGTAAATATAATTAGAATAGAGGTAGTGACTTCCTCTTCATCCTTCTTGAATTCAGAGGTGCACCTGAATGAAGATGACTCTTCAACAATGTTGAAGAGATAAACCTGCTGATAGAGTGCAGATGAGGCTGAGTAATTACAAGTTTAAAACTTAACTTAGACTTGAAATTACTTGTTTTAACTTGCCTCAGAGAGGCCTATTATAACTTGGATATTCCTTGTTTTAAAGGCTATAAAACTTGGATATTTTGAATATTATCTGGGTAATTTCAAAGCTATAAAAAAGTATAGATTGAAGGCTTTTTGAAGCTTTTTAAGTAGTTACTCTATAGTAAATGTATATAAAACTACTAATATTTTAAAAGAATACACTAATAATATGATTTTTAATAGATTTTCTACTATTCTTATTATATTATAAGTCCATTTTGGGCTATTTTTTCAAATTATCTGGAAAATATTCGAGTTTTTAGTCAAAATTACTCGATTTGAAGGTATATATATATAACTCAGACTTGACTCACCTAGGGCTAGCCAGGTGAGTAACTCACCTTGATATATATATATATAACTCTAACTTGGCTTGGACACCCCTATATTGGACTTGACTCAGACTTGTCTGCAGTCTACCTGCTGATCACTCTCCTCTTCCTCCTTAAGCTTAGAGGACTCTACTATCACCTTAGATCACTCAGAAATGCCCAGGGCAGCTATGTGCTTAGCTCTATTCTCACAATCATTCATTAGTAAAAAGTATAGAGACATGTCTGACTTAATGGGCTCATCAGTACTAAGTATTAGAGTGCCAGAAACAGTCTATCTTTACATTAGCTTTATATAATTGAAATGTTGATGATGATCTACTTCCTCCTCTTTTAACTTGAGCTATTAGTCTTTTTTCTTCTCATACCTCTTCCTCTTCTTCTTCACCTTCTTCTCTATAGCTCAAGCTACCTACTTTTCCTTCTTCTTCTTCTTCTTTTCCTTCTCCTCCTCCTTCTTCTTCTTCTTCTTAACCCTGCTCTCCTGTCAGGAGCAAGGACATTTCATCCCCACTTAGGCACAACTAGAGGGGGAGATGGGGGAGACTGCACATGCATGAGAGAGTAGAGTCACAGGTACCACTATATTATATTAGCTATATTAATATTTTGATTTCATACCTTTATTACAGCTGCATTGCAAATAAGACACCTACTTAAAGAGGGTAAGTAGAGATTTAAAACCATTAAAATAAAGTAAAATTTTATTATTTTTATTATATCATATGTTAGCCTCAGTCCTGTCTTTTAACAATCAAAATCACACATTTTTTAATATATTTTCAAGTAAAGTGGATAGCTTTTGAACTTACCAGCAAGATGTTTTAAGAGGTTAGAGAAAGAAAAAATTTAGAAGCTCTACAAAATATTTTATTAGCATTTTCTATTACTAGGGGGGACCTACTAATATATCTATATAACATTAATATAATAGTTGTGTGAAATCTCCCAGAGCATTCCACCATGATAACATGTTGTTAAGGGGTTACCTCTTATTCTATAACATATGATCATAGCTTTGGAATAAAGCTGTTAAAGGAGGAGGTAATTATCATAATAGTATGCTGAGTCTGGAAGCCTGCTATACTACATTAATGATTGAGTTAATTTAATTATTCTCCAACTCTATAACAGGCTGTGTCAGGCTAATATATGCATATCATCAACATTAGAATGTTATAGTCACATCACCATCTAGGTCTATATATAGAACAGGCTGACTCCTAGCATTCTGGGGGTCAGCAATTTATTTCTTAATTAATCCTATCTATTAATATTACTTCATTCTATTTCTACATGCTACTAATCAGTTTATCTTTATACCCTGATCCACCCTTACTCCTCAAGGTTAAAGTGGAGCCATCTCTACTACATTTATCATATAAAGTAGTGATAAGTTTCTACCACCCAGCCTTATAGAAGAGAACTACATGAGGTCAGAGCAAATAAATATTTATATAAAAGCTTGATTAGAGGCCTTCAATCAGACAGTTAGAGATTAGATGAAGTTTAGATGAGCTATAAATATAAAGTATAAGAGTATAGCTCTTTACACTAGAGGAGGTAAATATCTTAATATCATTAAGGGGGAAATACATAAACAAATAGACGAGAGGATTTTCAAATATTAGATAAATTAGTAAATGAATTACTAACCTCTAGTAAGTCTGAAAGATCAGTAGCTATCTATATGAAGCTCTTTAGAGCTATTAGATCTATTTATAATACTGTGCTTCAGCTAGGTCTAAGTAGAACTCTATGATGAGATATATGATAATATATATAATAAAGTTTAATGAGATAGTTATAGGTTATCTAGCTAGTAGAATAATATATTACTAATATAAGAGTATAATAATTACCTCCTTCTAAAAGGGTTTAGTCTCTAAATTCTAATTATATGAGAAATAGGAGGGCAATGAGAGGTTGGAGTGTTATAAGATGAATATTAAATTTATATAGAGTTATTATGATAATAAGAGGTAAATAAAATAGAGAGATATAAATAAATATTCTTCACACATAAAAAACTTCCTCTCAGTAATTATTCTATAATATACTCTGGTAAGTTCAAAATCCATCTCAAAAACACCAAAATGGGTGTGAAAACAAGGGAAAAACACACTATAAAAAACAGAGTAAAAATTAATAGAGGAAATAGATTAAAAAACTATATCCACATTCATTCTGCACCTTTAATATCAAAAAACAAGTTTAAGAGACTTTATTAGCTTTTCTTACCTATTATTACCAGTAAGTCTGTTATGATATTAAGAGAGAGAGATTAGAGTACAGACAAGTCTGAGTCAAGTCTAATATACAGGCACCTAAGTCAAGTTACTTGCAAATCTATAGCCTTTTAAGCCAAATCTGAGCTAAATATATATTCAACTCAACTCAATCTGAGTCATCAATGAGACCTCTTGAGTCAAATATTTATTAAACAACATCCAGAATCAATTCAAATAATTTCAAGTTAATTTAAGTTAGTACATGAGGATTATTTTCATTATATTCTAACTAGTAATCATTCTATCAAATATTCATATTAAAATTTAAAAAACCCAACACTAATGATCAATCTTTCTTTTTCTTCTTAAAACACTCTTTTATGCCCTATTGTGCCTTAGGCTTCCTACCCCTTCTACTCCTTCCTTTTTTTATAGATAGCCTCTTACTCTTATTATTATCCTCCTCTCTCACATACTTCTTATTAGTCACTTGATCTCTATCATTCCTCTACCCTTTAACTACTGAAAAGACCTCAGCACTATCACATAAGATTCTAATCATTTTATTAATCACTGAATTCAAACCTATTTTACTACTCTTCATACTCTTATTGATTTAAGCATCTAAATCTCCTTTATTAATCATACTACCCATCACATCATCTATAATATACTTTATTTTAAATGTAAGTTATCATTTATACATTATACTCTGTATATTATTACCTGCAATGTCCTTCATCTCATCACTAGATTATTATTTATAAATCATAATCTCACTATATATAAGTTATATAGTATCCTTTATCTTATCTTCTAGTTTCTCTTTATACTTCATAGTCTTCATCTTATTCTCCACAACACCCTCTATATTTTCATTAGAAGATTATCCCTAGACAACTATTACCATTATAGCACTTGCAGGTTTATAAGGTTATTATCTGTGGGTAACATTTTACTCACACTGTAATTTCTGAGTCTTCTTAGAGGTGTCCTCTGGTGCAAATTACACTAATATTCTACTAATTTTCTTGTAGAGCTCTTTCCCCTACATTAATAAATTAAACATTTCAAGATTTAAAGTAACTAGATCCCTTTATTCTAATCAGTCTTTTTTTTACTCTATCAGAATATTTAAATAATTAATAGCTCTCTCTGTTAATTTATCTATCTAGTCTATCTGACCACCTAACTATATAGAGATGTTAGAGATTGCTTTTCTTGCAAAATTTGCACATTAGTATCATTAAAATGTATGATTAATAGTTAGTACTCATATATAAATATCTCTTTTCTGACCCAGATAATACATGTATGCCATAGTCTGAAACATCATATTTAAATTATGCAGTAACTTGATTAAAATTATTGCCTGATATCTACCCAGCTGCAGATTAGCACTAAATCCCCCCATACAATTAGTTATAATTAAGACTTCAATTTTTCCTGACTTTTCATTATTAAAGTTATTAATGATCACATTCTATTTCTTCTAAGTTATATCCCCTCTCAATCATATTATCTTCATGCTAAAATTAGAGTACATCATGGATGCTAGCTATATAATATTTAGTCTATAGGTAAATAATGCTATCTTTTCCTTGCCAATCTCATACATTTTGTACAATACTTTTATCAAATAACAAGTGATAGGAGACATGCACATTAACTCTATATGCCTATTAAAATAAGTTGATGAAACAACATGATGATAGGTATCAGCTAGATAATAATAATATAGAAAGAATAATAACTCAAAATTCAGCTAGAAAGTTAAGTTTTTGAGAGTAATTACTCTTATCTTCTTTAATTTCATATGTTTATGAAACTCTGAGATTTTTGGAAATAATAATGTAACCTGCAAAGTATGTACTCTTATACTATTTTAGATAGTAGTTTTAGTACTGTTATTGAGTGTACCTAGTATCAATGATTGTTTTGTATACTTAAGGTGGAATGTATAATACTTAAGTTGCTCTTATGAGCTCATTTGGAGTGTCATAGTATTAATATATTTTAGGGGAATAGCCTTTTCAATCTGCTGACCATCAATCATAGTCTATTATGATCTTTAAATTAATATTATTTTTAAAAGCTTTAGAATAACAACAGCTGCAGTGTTAGGTTCCATGTGTCTGTTAGTTGAAAGTTACTATATATAAAGTGGATTAAACAGCTCTAATTTCTCTTCCTCTGATGATACTAATTGGAACTTATTGATAGTTAGACACTTAAGAAACTTCTTGAGATCTGAATAATATATTCAGAGGTTAGTTGAATAAAATAAATGTATATAGCTATAGAAATTATAAGTCTTATTTAATAGTAGGATGACTGACACCACCCAGAGAAAGTCTAGCTTGAGTAGCTTCACTATGCATGAAATTCTAAAGAATAGATGATGAAGGTAATGTCCTTTATCAATAATCACTCTATATATATAATCTGGGAACTTTATATAATATATTGTAATATACTTATTATATGTAGTTATCTCTTTGACCAGTAGCAGATCTTTAGTTTCAGGGGTAGCAGGACTGAAGTTCTTATTATTCATAGATAAAGAGTTAGATATTAATGACTTGTTATTCATAAATAATAAGAATTTATTATTAATAATCTTTTATTTCTTGCACATTTCTTTACATTCTGAATGTAAATATATAGAAAGAGCATTTAATTTATCATCATTTATTACAACATCTAGCTCCTTTATCATCTTAACCTCAATGAAATACTTCTGGAATATAAAATGCAATATGATAAATACTATCCAATCAGAGTTGATAGTCTTGTGCTTGTAGAGCTTTGACTTTTCTGAATGTATTAGTACCTCTATCATTATTACCTCTAAGATATAATGTGAAGAGAATACTAAATCATTTCTATAATGAAATGATCCCACAAATCATAAAGATAATAAATGCAGAAAAAACTAGCTATAATTACTCTATTATAATTAAGTAGTAACTAGTAGGATTATTATAATAATTAGCTTAATTAGCTCTTTACCATTGAGAACACCAACATCCTATACCTTCAAAATGAAAGATAATGTGATTAATGTCTTTTCAAGACTTATAGTATCTACTAGAATCCTAATATATAGAGCTAGCTTATTATTTTAAACTTTTTAAAAACTTTTACTTTTCATTTTGAACATTACTGCTACACCATTAACCTGATGAGGATGTAGCTTTACAGATTATAATATTTTTAAAGTTAATACTTAATCTTCCTTCATGCTTAACATCATTAATGTATTAATAATTATAGATGTGTTGTAGCAGGCATGAGATAGCTTTTTTATTATTATATGATTAACTTCATTATCTACATATAGTGCCTTAATTACCTTCTTATTTATTATACTATTCATTATGATCTCAATAATATTTAACACTTTCTGATCTAGATTTTATAGAGGTAATAAGCCTTTCATCTAATGGTCCTTCTTAGTTATTATGTGCTTAATTGCATATATATACAGCTTGCACTTTTAATGGTGTATTATTAGTGTAAGTTTCACTTGTAGGTTCATCTTGGGCACATTCTCTTTAAATTTATTATCCTCAGATAATAAGTTAACTACCTTAAGAGAATTAGTTACATCTTTACTCACCTCTTCATCATTAGAGGGTAAATCCCAGTCAAAGCTGAGATTGCCTGAATTGTCTGGAGCCTTAATGAGTTCTTACACAGAGTTATACTGTTCTTCAGGGAGGAGCTTGTTGATATATATAACTAACTTAGTCATATTATTTTGAACTTATATTTTATTTAATATTACTGGTCACTTGTTTTGTTTTTATTCTACATTAACATGTAGCTAATAATGTAAAAGCACATAGATCCTATAAAAATCCTCTAAATTTAGCAATATAATCTCAGCTTTGATATCTAGCATATAGTAATGGAAGAACTGATCTTCATTCTAGTTGAACACATAAAGATAGATATTAATGATTATCAGGAATGCACAGTATTCTATAACATTTATTTTAATGATATTAAATAAGTTTCAAGCTATCTATTAGTTGATTTTTATTGTTGAGGAGACTAAAATCTGTGCAACATCTAGTGTCATATGAACTGACTTGAAAAACTTTAGTAGAGATAGCATTATGAAGTCTTTTATTCTCTATTTTATTAACTCTAGTAGAGTCATTCAGCTATTCCCATACAGTGCAATATACTCTTCAAATAACAATTGATTTTTTGTGAAGAATGAATAAAGAGTATTCATATTAGAATAATTCTTCAAGTAATCAGCTATAAGTTCTTGATCCCTGTAAAATTCAGTACATTTAAGTCCAAACTCAAAGTAATAAATCTCTTTTGAAAGGAAATTATAAGCTCACTTAATATCTTCAGTAGTAATTATTATCTTAGCTTTCTTCTTTCTTAGTCCTTTTTTGCCTGCATTTTCACTGGGCTGCATAGTGGATGCCTTCTAGGTTGTTATCATTTTAGGTGCTGAAATAGAGGCTTATTAGATGTTAGCTTCTTTAAGAGGTAGGGATGACTAATCTGTATTAGAAAGCTTTAAATCTGTATTAGAAAGCTTTAAACCTGTGTTGAGAGACTTCAGATCTATATTAGGAGGCTTCAGACCTACATTAAGAGGCTTTAGAGAGTTCATTGTTTAAGATTGATATTTAAAACAGTTAGTTGATGTTCATTTCAAGAGGCAGTTCATCAAGAGAGATTATTATCTATAGATAATAACCACATTAAAAATGTAGTTATCTGTGAATAACAATATAGAGATATTCAGTATAAAATGTTGTCTGTAGATAATAGATGCAGTAAAAATACTACTTTAGTAGTAATATTAGTATCTCTATATATTTAATTCCTATAGTTTATTGGGATTATAAAGGGTTCTAAGATTAAAATTATTATCTATATCTAATAAAAATTCACTATTAGTTCAGAGTTGAGTACTTACCTGAAGGGTAGAGTGAAGAGCATTATAAAGGATTTAAAAATATAGTAGAGAATATTAGATAGATAGTTTCATTAGTAACTTCATTTACCAGTTAAAATATATGAGAAACTGAGGGATCAGGGAAGGCTGCTTGCTCTCTTTACTCATATAATCCTATGAAATTTACTGTTCATAGCTAATAGGCATGATAAAGTGAGTTTGCTATGTAGCTAAAACTAGCCTGCATAAAGCTTATTTTGCCAAGTTGTGCTACAACTAGCCCAGTTCCCTAGCAGTAAAGCAAGGGAGGGTATTAAATGTGACAGAGCTATTAGAAAGAGGATAGCATATCAACTAGTATAAATATAAAAACTTATCTATTAGAGATGAGCATGCAGATGTTGTGATCTTAATAGTGAGAATATTATAGAGTATAAGAATGAGAAGGAAAAGAGAGAGATTTTTAACTCTTAAAACTTAGTCTAATCTAATCTAGTATAATAATATGAACAAGGAATACAGCTAGATCTAATAGGATTAGTTTACTGAGAAGCTTTATATTCCTCATCTAGAGATAATAAGCTCTAGTTGCATTCTTACTGCATTTAAAATAGTCTGATTTATCTTTATCTATAGATAATAAAGCTACTCTATTAGTTTTATATTACTTTCAGTACTTATCTTCTCAATTAGTAGCAAGGATATTTTAGCATCCTTTTTCTACTATCAATGAAAAGCCTTGAATATTTCCATATAAGGTCACCAGTTGATTAAACCCAGGTAGTGAAAGTAAGATGCTAAAATATTCTTACTGCTAGTTAAGTAGATACTTCATACTTTATTAAGTATATTAATATAATAGTCTATCATTCAATGAAGATAAGAGCAGTATTAATTTCTAGCCTGAATGCAGGGCTTTCCAATGCAAGTCTTATTATTTCCATTGTTAGCAGATTAGTATTTACAGTAGTCATGATGAAGAAAATATACATATAGAGTAAAACAAAAAAAAATATATATATATTTATAGCCAGGCTAACATGCTAAACTCACCTCATACCAGCTGGCAGCAACTAAGAGAATAAAGCTTTTACTCTGTCATAATAGAGTAGAACCTCATACTATACCTACAATATTATTTTAAGAGTTTATTATTCTCTATTAATTATACTCTTATAACTTATCCTACTAGAGTGTTCTGAGGTGATCATCAGTAGTTGTATGATTTTTAGTTCTTATTAGCTATCTACTAAGTATGATTTTATTGATATTACTGTAGTTCTTCTCTAAATTCAGTGGTCTAGTGGTTTCTCCCCTGAAATTCCATAATTCTACTTATAGAATTCCATGGGACAAACTCTAGGGTTTGAATTCAGTAGGGACTTTTTTTTTTCTTCAGTTACAGTCTTACTGCATGTGATGGTCACATGGTTTTTAGTTCTTATTAGCTATTTACTAAGTATGATTTTATTAATATTACTGTAGTTCTTCTCTGAGTTCAGTGGTCTAGTGATTTCTTCCCTTGAAACTCAATGACTTTCTTCATGAAGTTTCAGGAAACAAACTCTAGGGTTTAAATCTAGTGGAGACTTTTTTTTTTAGTTGTAGTCTTACCTGCATTTAGAATAGTACAATTTATATTTATCTATAAATAATAAAGCTACCCAGTCAGTCTTACCTGAAATTACTGATTATAAGATGAACTATTATTTTAATTATATTTTTTATTATCTTTATCAGTCCTGATGTTCTCAATCTATCTGTAAGCTACAATGAAGATAAATGTATAGCTATAACTTAAATAATATCTTTACTAGAGATTCTAAAATATTGTAGTGAGTACATTTAACTCTAATTTTCTTTCTCTATTTGCTCAAGTACAACTCCAGCTATTCTCTTTTTATTGAAAATCCAGATTTTATTAATATTATTATTATATATCTTTATTATTTTTAAATAAAGAAATTAGCTGAGTCAGCATCAATCTTATCTGCAGATAATAATAATGCACTTACTAAAATACTATTTCTCTAAGATTTATTAACTACTTTCATAATAATCTAATAATCAATGCTATCTCTACAACTAAAACCCACATAGCCAGCATGATGAGCACTTCACTATTAATAGTAATAAGTAGTTTTATGACCCTCAGGCCCTATTCTGAGTTCTAGCCTCATATCCTTAATATTTACTTTACTACTTATAATCTCATCATAAAATATAACTTCAACATCTTAAAGAATCTCTAATGAAATTAGTAATAAGTAGTTCTATAACCTCAAGACTCTCTTCTAGCTAACCATGCTGAGTTCAGAGAGTAGTGGTATTCACATCATTCTAGTAGTAGTATCACTCACATTGTGCTCTCCTAAGATCTAGTATGTGTAAGGCTGATTTCACTGGTAATAATACTCCTCAAGCTGTTTTCTATAAGTCTCCTACCACCTCAATTTATATTCAATAAGAACACTGTCTATTTTCTGCTACTAATCTCTATCAGCTTTGATTATTAATCATTCTTGCCATCATGGGTAAATAGTCTCCTGTGTATGCTAAGGTTAGATCTATAACTGATAGCATCTAGTATCATGATTGGTATGGGCCAGAAAGACTCCTATATTAGTGATGAGACACAGTTAAAGTATGATATTCTTACCCTGAGATAACTTACCTCATTAAGCATAGTGTTATTATAAACTGAGATAATATGAAGAAAATCTAGTATCACACTTTCTACAATAAACTCTGTGTTATACTAGAGGAGCATCTTATTCTATTAACTGAGGTTCCTATCAACCTTAAGTTTAATTATAAGAAGATGATCTAAATCATCTTTAAATTCTTTAATATCCCTATCTTCTATATCTCCATTTAGGCTGTGCTCTCTCTGTATGCTTCCAGCTGCACCACTAATATCATACTTAACTCTAATAATGATGTTACTTACATTATGCCTATCTATGAGAGTTTCACCCTCCCCCATGCTATCTCCCATATTAATATAGCTGATTCTAACCTAATAAATTACCTTATAAAGATCCTTGCCAAGTGTGGTTACAGCTTCTTCACCACTGCTGAGCATGAAATTATCTGTGATATCAAGAAAAAGCTATAAATGTTACCCTCAACTTCTAGTAGGAAATTTAGATTACTTTTTAGAGGTTTAGCTTGGAGAAATTCTATAAGCTTCCTAATGGCCAGGTTATCATTATTGGCAACAAATAGTTCCATACCCCTGAGGCTCTCTTTCAGCCTAGTATACTGGGTCTTGACAGCAGCAGTATTCATACCACCACCTACAATACTATCATGAAGTATGATATTACATGTAATACTACTATATATTCTGGTATCTTCAACTATATGCAGAAGGAGATCATTGCCCTTACTCTCTCATTGATGAAGGTTAAGATCATTGCTCCCTCTAAATATAAATACTTCATATAGATTAATAGTTCTATCTTAGCCTCCCTTTTGATCTTTCAGCAGATGTGAATCTCCAAGTAGGAATATAATGAGTCTGGATCTTCTATTATCCACTGTAAGTACTTATTGTAGTGTTTATTGTCTGTGGATAATATTTAGCTGACTACTAACCTAGTTGTCTGTAAATAATAATATACTTGCTAAAAACCTATTCCTTCTAATTGTGAAGTAATTAATTCATTATTTTATATAGCTATTATAACTTACTCTCCAGCAGATATTAATAGTTGTTGGTTTGATTAGTGGAGAAGGTTGTATTAGCTAGTTAGTCAAGATTGTCAGCTCAATTACATAAGTTTATCATAAAGATAACTAGTTATTTAATTCTTAAAATTGCCTCTGATTATTGTCATATCATCATTATCTCTCTTCACCTGCTGTGGATCTTATCAGCTCAAAAGTAACTAATCTTCTTTTCCAATGGGACATTAAAGTCCAAATTCACCTTCAGTAGCTATGATATAGGGGCTTCAGACTCTAACATAATAAATTGATGTACAGCAAGCTGATTAAGATACTGAATCCTACACATCTACTCTACTTAAACTTTTCAATTCATATTAGCTCAGGCTAATTCCTTTTAGTTCACCTTGCTTCCAGAAGAGTGCTGCATTAGTCAATTCAGTTAAGAGATTTAATGACTATATAAACTGCATCTAGTATTCTTATGAATAGTCATCCTAATATTGAAGAAAGGCTCTAAATGTGGGAGAATGAATTAACTACAGTTAGATTCATAATATTATATTGTATGATATCTTTAGCTAGAGGCTTCAGGTTGAAGATGATGTGATTCCATATAAGTACTATATATAATATATTATACTTTAGTGATCTCCACTAACACTAAAAAATTGTAGAAGTCTAAGTCCCACCTATCATTAAGATACTTAAATAAATATTATATAAAGATTTAACTTTAAAGAATCTAGTTGTTGACTAGTCTTTCTATATGTAATTAAACATAGATGTAGTAGAGAGCCTCAGGAAATATCCAATTTCATACTCATTATACTGGGTTAAAGATATACTATAATTTATTAATTCATATTAAGAATCAGCCTGGGATATAGTGATCATTCAGACTTAAGAGCTTATCTTATAGTACTCATACACTTAGTGCACTGAAGGATCTGAGCCATTTAAAGATTATCTTATACTGTATGATTTGCTAAATAATATATCTGCCAGTGATGAAGCATATGGAAATTGCTATTTCAGGGGTGAAAGTGTAAAGTGTAGCCTTTATAAGCACTAAAAGCACCCATCCTCTAACAATCCTTTAGTAGATACTAACTATAATTATAGTTGATGATGTGGACCAGAACATAATTATATATCTAATAATTTAAATGCATTCATAAAGGGTGGGTATTAGCTTATCATGCAGATAAAAAGAATTTTTTGAATAACTACCTGAGAAAATTTAGAGAGTCTGAGACTTCCTCTGAAATTATCTCATTCTTCTCATTATTATCTTAGAAAAATTTTAATATTAAAGGTTATTTATTCCTTATTATTTTCTAAGTCTAATATCTACTTCTATACCTTTCTATTATAATTATAGAAAAATGAGTTAAAGTTTTGATTCTACCTTTTCCTCATAGTCACAACTCATTATTAATGACTCAAATGATGTTAATCTATTAATATCACCACAAATTAGTACATCTATTTCTCATTTACTAGAACAAATTGGTTCAAGTGACAATTAGTTTATAGTTTATTTAGGGGCAAAACATTCAAATCTTAAGGTTTTTAAATAATGATGAAGGTCAATAAAATGGGCTAAGACCTCTAGAGGTTTAAAGTGCTTCAGCTGAGATTCCTTATGATATATTGCACAAGTATGGTAGTACTTCTAAGAGGATATCATGGCAATAGATGGGAAACCTATGATATCATGTAAACACTGTGATAAAATTTTAGCTCATCTATTATCAATGGGTGGAATAATGATAATGTTGAATAACTATATCAAAAAGAGCTAATCCTATTAGAGGCAGGCAAGGTTTCAAGGTTTAGAGGATGTTGATTTAGTGACATCACTAATAAGAACATCATAATAGATAATAGTAAATATCCTTTTTATTTCTAAGGCTATAATAGGAGTTCCAGGGCTTCAGCTAACTATATAAGACTAATATAATTAGGAATAGTAGTATAGATGCTATTAAATTCACTAAGAAGAAATTCTAATAAACTCTGATAGAGGTTTTAGTCTCTACATGATTATCCTTTCATTTTATGAATAACTTTTACTTTCATTAAATGATCTGAATGTTATAACTCAGTGCAACTATATCTAGTATATTATATATTCTAAAGATTACTAATAAGTTTATGTAAGAGAGCTTTCAACAGATTATTAATTATATACCTACTGAGAATCATATCTTCCTTGCTCTTGATAGCTGGACTAGCTCATTCAATGATGTATTTATAGTAGTAGTAGTGTACTTTATCAATCATAATTGGAAGTTCCAGGAACTCATACTGAGATTTAAATACATTGAAACTAAGCACAGTGAGAGGGAGCTATCTGATATTACAATGAACATTATGAAGATATATAGTATTAAGAAATGAATATTTAGTATGATAATAGATAATGCAAGTAATAATACAATACTTATTGCAAGTCTAAACATAGTAATATAAACATTAAATTCATTAACATATATTGAGTAATGTGTCAAGATTTCATGCCTGACTCATATAATTTAGCTGGTTATGAAGGAACTTCTGGACTCAATGAAAATTAACCTAGAAAATAATAGAATAATTTAGAATTAGAATGATTCTATGTTGCCTAACCCTATATAGATGCAAAGTGTCTCTCAGACACTAGTAAAGGTAAGCTTACTATTACTTTAAGATGTTATTCACAGATAATGCAATTTCCTACTACATTTTTATTATCTGTGAATAATAATGCTGAATGATTGTTGCTGACTATATTTCATTAAATTCATCTATTAACTTAATATATTAATATGAGTTTATAGTGTAAATAAGCATTTTATGATATTCAACAGTCTAGTATAAATAAGATAGGTGAAGTGCTAAAGTTACTAATAATAGATATAGTCACTTAATAGAATTCAACTTTCCATATACTATATTACACACTTAGACTTAGAGTCTATATAGATAGATATGTTAGAGATATCAATCAGCAAGCTGAATTTAAACTAGATAGGAATAAGTAACAGTTAGTTGAGTATTTAATTAAGCTTATAAAACCTTTTACTAAATATATAGCTGTACTTTCTACAGCAATAATCCCAACCCTCCCTATAGTATTCTAGCTGTATAAGAACCTATTTAATCATATTGATCATTATAAAGTAGTATTAGAGAAAAAGTATTTGTACTGAAAGCACTTAATGTATGATGCCTTATATAAATATCATGAGAAGTTGATTAAATACTATATAGACATGAAAAAGAAGTATGAGTATCTTTACACTGTTATAATAATTTTATCTTCAAATTAGAAATTAAAGCTCTTCAGTCAAGAAAGTTGAGACAATAATGACTATGAATAGCAAGAGAAGTACTGAAAGTATTTCCAAGAAGTATATAATAAATAGATGTTTAAATTGTCTGGTAAAAATACATCACAATAGTAGCCTAGGCAATAAATGAGGCAATCAGATAATCTTTTTGACTTAGTCTTCAGTAATGTGCCTAACAGTACTGCCTTAACTGAATGTAGTAGGAGGAATGAGGTAAAGAAGTATCTAAATTAAGATTAATTTATTACTCTCATATATAAAGTATCTATTCATATTCATGTGGTGTACTAAATATTAGTATAA
This sequence comes from Emmonsiellopsis sp. PD_33, assembly GCA_032988165.1. Lineage (NCBI taxonomy): Eukaryota > Fungi > Ascomycota > Eurotiomycetes > Onygenales > Ajellomycetaceae > Emmonsiellopsis > Emmonsiellopsis sp. PD_33. The sequence goes on from JANTQF010000086.1 coordinate 84,395, forward strand.
GGCCAAATGAGAAATATAATTACTTGCTGTACTGAAAGGAATATCATTTACAGTATTCTATTCTAGTAAAGATGATTTAAGACTATCTTTTAGTACCTAGTTCAACTATTAGTGTAGAATAGCTCTTCAATGCAGCTTGTAATATCTAGTATTACCACTACAGTTATCTTAAGTTATCAACCTTGTGAACTTTAATGCTGAAGATGTGCTTGAATCAGATCACTCTAAATGAGAAGAAGAGTAAGTTAGCTGAAGAGGATAAGGTAGTAAATGATAAATTTAATGAAGATGGAAAGAATGATGACTTAGCCTTAAGTAAAATAAATATAATTAATAATATAGAGGATAAAGATACTAATATTAATATATTAGAAAGTACTAAAGATAATGAGTCTGAAGATGATATAATTTCAGATAATTTAAGAAGAAGATGATAATAAAATAATAAAGATTAGAGGTCTTTATCAAAATAGACTTCAACCAGATTAAATAGTAGTTCCACTTTAAGACAACCTATAGTGATTAGATATTCAGTGACTTCTATACTTTCTAATGATGCATTAACTTCTCAACATCTTCTTAGTAATGCATTAGCACCCTAGCATCTCCCTAGTAATACATTAATCCTCTGAAGTTCACTCAATTTAAGCTAGTCTGTGCATGAAAGAGGATCTCTAGCATTTAGTAGCCTGAATTTCTTAGGAAAAGAATTGTGAAGAGAAGTAGCTGAGAGGCATGAAGTAGAGGCTGCAAAAAAACAAGATAACTAGTAGCTGTAGAATATATAAAAGAAGAGAGCATCAGATATTATACTAAATAAGGAGAGTAATAATTGATGTTGTTGTTTATGAATAACAATATATATTAATATAGAAAGGGGGGTTAGTTAAGATGATTTACTTTATTATATATATACAGACACTAAGTTATAAAATGTAGTTTTTAGTTTTTAGTTTGTAGCTATTTGCTTTTTCAATACATAAGAGTAATGCATTAAAAAAATATATAGCATGTATTTAAAATATAAATATCATATGACTTTTCAGGCTAATCTAATTAGGAAATTTACCTGAAGGTCCTGATTCTCCAAGTAATCTGAAGATTACTCAAGTTGAAGAAATACACAGTGCAAGTTAAGCCAAGTCATAATGGCAGGTGCTTAGGGTAAATCAAGGCAAATAATTTCAAGTTTAAATCAAGTTTTTGACTTGGAATTACTCAGCCTTGTCTGCACTCTAAGAGAGATAAAATCTAATATAAAATAATATCTCTATTTATTATTATCTCTACAAATAGAGCCTCTAATTCTGATTTAGAGTCTGTATGTACTGTGAGGTCACTAAAACAGCCTTAGTGCTACCAGAGAGAGGATGTTGAGAAGAAAAAGAAGGAGGAAGAGAAGAAAGTTATCTGAGAAATTCTTAACTCTAATATATATAATGTAAGTGTCATGATTCTAAATTAATAATAATAAGTGATTAATTATTACTTAGCCTAATGACAATCTATTATTAGTGATTAGTATTAATAGAGTTATTAGTGGCTCCCTATATTCTTCTGTAATATAGAATCACAAGAATGAAGCTTTCCAGATAGAAAGTCTTCTTAAGTGATTTAAGATAAAGGTAAAAGGTTTTTTGAAGTTAGAGGATAAGAAAGAGGAGGAAGATAAGAATAAAGATGAAAATAAAAAAGTTAATTAATATAAGTTGAATTTCTCTTTAAAGTCTTCTAAATCCTCTGATTTTAAATCTGACCCCTCTGAGAAGTTAGAAGCTGAAGGCTTTATGAAGAAATACTATATAAATTAAATTTTTTACCTGCACTGTATGAAGCTTTTCCACAATAGCTAGAGAATAGTGTGTGTAAAGTAGTTATAGTATAATAACTATAAATACTGCTGTAAAAATAATGTATATTACTACCCTATAAGTACTATTTTCCTGCCTATTTAATTATGATATAATTTCTAATAAAAACTATAGGTATCAGCAAGATTTCATAGAAAGCTATGAAAGATGTAGAAGCTGATGAATCTCAGCTATATAAAATATAATATTTAAAAGTATTTAAAGGCCTTCTATTATTAATTTATCTTTAATGTAGAAATTTACATTAAAAAGAGAGTGCCTACTGAAGAGTAGACTACCTTCATATCTATCTTAGTAGGTTTAGAGTGTGCTGCCCTGCTACACCAGAATCAGATTGTGAAGAAATTAGAGAAATAGAAGAAGAAGTGTTAGAAGATGAAGAGGCTGCTAAAGCAGTTAGTAAGTATAAAATCCTTTTAAATAATACTAATATATAGGCTAATAGTAGGATAAATAGGAGTAAAGAAGGAAGAAGTATACTTCATCAGTTAGAAAATATAGAATTATAATTAGAAGTAAATTATCCTGAGATATCTATAGCATCTATATGGAGAGAGTGTTTGCCTTTTTCTTTTACTTTTCTTTTTTCTCCTATAGTGCCTTCAGGCTAAAGAATATTAAATTGTTTATCTGACTCTTTTAGATATAATACTCTTTCCAATTCTTATTCTGATATAAGTTGACAACCTCATTAAACTTCTAAAACCCTTTAAGAAAACTAGAAGAAAAGTATTATCTATTCTTAGACTATGAAAATCTACCTATCTACCTACTCAAAAATCTAATAGGAGAAAAGAGTAGGAAGCTAGCACTTTCTTTTTCTATTTGACTTTTAATTATAAGAAACTTCTATGTCTTAATTCTGATTAGCAGCCTTCCAGACTGTAATAAGATCCTTTAAATTTTCCAAATTATTCAATGATTTTCATATATTCTCTGAAGTGGGATATCCTTTCTATTTAATTAAGTATTTTAATTTATCATTTCATTCTAGTTGTTTATCTATAATATCCTTCACTATATATTCCAAATCTCCTTCAATTTTAATGCTGTCAGGGCAAGGTGGTTCTAATTCTACTTGTTGTTGATAAGGTTCCAAAAGAGACACATAAAAAATAGAATATATTTAATTAAAACAATGAGGTAATTAAACTCAATAAGTCTATCTACTAATAATTTCAATAATTAGAAATAGATCAAGTCAATAATTATCTAGCTTTTTATAAGATCTAGTGATTTTAATATTCTTTACTGATAAAAGAACTTCATCTCTAATATTAAATGATATTAACTTATATTTTCAATTATAATATATCATTTATTTATTAGTAATATGTTATAGGCTGATCATCAACCTCTCATAGATTTCTATTAATATGTTAAGTTTCTTTATAATATCTGAAATTTCTTAAGATTTTTAATTAACAGTAGAGCTTGCCTCTCCCTTAGGGGTATCATCCACAACATCCTGGGGCAAATCCAGATTAAATCCTATAAATGTAAAGAAAGAAGATACTTCCATTAAAGCTTATTTAGCATTATTATATATAAATTGTACTGTTGAAAGATGCTACATCCAATCATTTTAATAATAAGTATAATAAGTTTAGAGATAGTACTTAAGAGTTTGATTTTGATGTTTCATTTAACCATCAGTTTGAGAATGAAAAGCTATATTTAAATTTTAGTATATATGAAGATAGTAGTAGAAAGCTAACTAAAAATAACTAATAAATAAGGACTTACAGTCTATTATTAATAATAATAAAAGACTATATTTATAGATAATAGAATCTATGAAAAGTTCAGCAAGCTCTGGTACTTTAATAGTCTTCAAATAAAAAATATATTTAGCTATTTTAGTAAAATGATTTATAATGATCAAAATACTATCATATTTTCAACCTCTAAACTAAGACTTGAGTAGGTTAATAATGAAATTCATTAATATTAATTTCTAGGAATGATTAGGAATAGATAGAGCTAATAAGATGCTGTATGAGTAATATTTCAGCAACTTCACTCTTTTATAGATATTATATATATTAATAAACTCTAAAACATTCTAATGAATTTCTTTCTAATAATACTTTCTTTAAAGTAGTTTTTTGATCTTTACTATATCAAAGTAACCTACATATAGATTATTATAATGAATTTATAGTAACTTTCATCTTAGAGTTTTATTATCAGGAATAAAAATAGATTCATTAAATGTTAGGAGGCTATAATCTCCTATTAATCATTCTTTCAACTTAGCTGCTAACTTTAAATCTCTAAGTCTACTATTTGAATTTAACCTGGTTTCTTCACAACCTTTTAGCTCTTAAATCTGAGATATACAAAAGACATCTCTATCTTATACCTCCTTTATAAATTTCTGAAGCATCTTAAAGAAAAGTTTATAGCCTATTTTATCTGAGATAGCATCTATAGCAGCTAAATATAATATAAGATATTCTAGATCATCAGTATTAACTTTATCAAGCATTATTATCCTAGTTAATATAATATTATTAATTTAGCTGTCTGAAGTAGCCTTTACAGCTTCAAATCAAAATCTATAACTAGACATAATTAAATCCCATACAGCTAGTTTTTTCTATAATGTAGGAAGTACTCTATCAACATCTTTCTTCTATAGAATTATTTTATAATCTAGCTGCCATGAAGGTGCATTAGCTGGGTTAAGCCAGCCAGAGTAATAATGAATATAGAAATTATATTCAGATAATAATTCAGCCTATCTAGCTTATCTTGTAGACAGCTTCTTAGTGGTAAAGAAATAATATAAATTTATATGATCTAAAAGAACTTAAATAGGAAAATTACTACCCTGCAGGTAGTATCATCAAGTTTTGAATGATTTAGTAATTATAAAAAGTTTTTAATTATATATATCATATTATTATTATATTAAATTTAATTTCTTTAAAAAAAAGGCTACTAGAGCTCAGTCTCACCTACAAGTCATAAGCAGATAGAAGCCTTCTCATCTATTAAATCTATTTTAATTTAAATTGTCTATCAACTAAGATAATATTTTATAAAGACTAAATCCAGAGGCATCTATCTTCAGTTGAATAGATTAATTAAGGTTAAAATAATTAAGAAGTATTACTTCTATAAAGGCTTTCTTAATTACAGCTAATATTACTCTAACATCTTCAGTGAAATGAAATAGCCCAGGTTTCTTGCCTTTAATACTATCCTTAAGTAACTCAGTTATAGGAGCTATTATTCAAGATTAAGTGTATATAAATTTCCAGTAGAAATTTATAAAACCCAGAAAAACTTATATTTCTCAAAACATATACAGTTCAGGCTACTTTAAGATGGTAGTCATGTGAGCTTGATCTATATGAACTTCATTAACACTCATTATAAACCTAAGAAATTCTATTTCTTAAGTAAAGAATGTACACTTTGATTTCTTAGTAAAAGACTATATTTTCAAAAATGTTCTAAAATCTATTAAATATACTTCTCATATTCTTCTTCAGTATCTAAAAATACAAGAATATCATTAAGGTAGATAACACATGAGATGTTGAGTAGGCTTTGAAGCATCTAATTGATATAAGTTTGAAATGTAGTTAAAGTATTATAGAGACCTAAGGAGAGAACTAGATATTTAAAATTATTATATTTTATCTGAAAAGTAGTCTTCCATTCATTACTCTCTTTTATCTAAATTTAATAATAAGTATCTTGCAAATCAAGCTTTAAAAAATACTTTTTCCTGGATAATCAATTCATCATCTCATCAATTAAAGGTAAAGGAGTATAATTTTTAATTATTACCTTATTTAGATCTCTATAGTCTACACATAGATGAAGTTCATCATCCTTCTTAGGCATAAATAGGATGGAAGCCCCTATAGGGCTTCAAAAGGATTAAATTTAATTTTATAATTATATATCTTCAAGATATTTTCATAATATCTCTAGCTTAATTACTAATAGGTTATAAAGTGGTCCATATAGTAGTAACTTGCCATTATATAGGTTGATTTCATGTGTAACCCATCTAATATCAGCTAGTTTCAAAGCTCCTTCTTTAAAGAAAATATCTTGGAAATCTTGGAAAATCTTGATGATTCAAGGATCTACTATATTCAGAGAATTGATGTTAGAAATTGTTCATATCTAACTATCTTTAGAATTATTTATATCTACTAAAATATCTTCAGATATGTAATAGATGTATGATTCATCTTTAACTAATATTATAAACTCAGAAGGATTCTTAATAGAAATCTATGTATCAATGAGTTGGAAACACTATATTTGAGCAACCTAGTTGACTAATGAGTTATTAGTAAGTGTTTAAGGTATGCCCAAGATGACATCCTTATATACTATATTGATAACTTTAAGAGATAGACTTCCTCTTTGTGAAAAATCCTTTAAGTTAGTTATTTAATAGATTATATCAATAAGGCTATAGCAGTAGGAATAAGTTTCATTGGCAAACTATATTATATTATGAGTAATAGATTTTAACACATTCTAATCATATAACTCTGTAAAATTGACTGAAATACAGTCTACTTTCAAACTGAGATTGAATAAGCACCTAATCAGAAGTATCCCAGTAGAAATATTAAATTAGATGATTATATGTAATCAATGATCTTTTGACTTTCTTAAAGGTTTTAAAGGGTTAGGTCAGTTAAGAGGGTCTATAATTTCCATTCCAGGTAAGAGACTTAAGTGTAGTTATTCCTGGAGAGTATTTAGAGTATTAATTGCTGAAACCTTAATAACATCCTTAAGATCCTTTTTCTTTAATTAGCAATTAGAAGTATAATAGCCTGACTTGCTATTATAATAATTATAGTAAAGGTTTTTATTCTTATATTTATTCTATTCTTATTGAGAAAGGGGATTTTTTGGAGTAAATTGATTCTAATTCTTAGAGTCACTTTATTGATATTTACAGCCTTTTTATTGAGAATTAGTACTCTAATTCTTATTAAGATCAGACTGCTCACTAGCAGGTTGTTTAGAGGTTCTAGTCTTCTTGAATTGGGTTTGAAGATAAGAAGTAAGGTTAACTAGTTGAGTTCAATCCATAGAAATCTCTTGATAATTATTGATTGTATTTCAAATAGAAGAGTATAGCTTAGCATAGAAAAGCTATATTTATAGAGTTTTAAGATTAAGTTCAAACTCATTAGAGTATTTATTGAAGATAGCTTCAAAAGTATGAATAATTTAACTCTCTTGTTGAGTAAGGCTATAGAATCAAGTAGTAGCTGTATAGCCTTAATTTTAGTGATTTTTAATTTAATTCATGAGGAATTCTTTGAACTGTTTTCAAGTAAATATAGTATCTGTATTGTAAAGTTTATTTTCCTTAATGCTCCAAATAGTTTCAACAGTGCTATATAAGTGAGTAACAGTATATAGAACATAAGGCCTATTTTATTTGAAATAATTAAGAGTAAGTTCATATTTTCATTTAAGGAAATAGATAAAGGTTTAATATTCTATAATATTATTTCTATAATAAGGCTTGGAATCTCCAGTCTTAATTTCATAAGATCTAGTTAAGAATAGACCTCCTTGGTTCTGATTTAGTAGCATGTTAGTTGGAGGAGTTTGATCATCTTCTGATGAGATAGATGTATTATCAAGAGGGATATTAGACCTAGTATGAGTATTCATAGCCTATTGATTCAAAGAGTTCAATATATTAATGAAATTAAAGATCACTAAAATTAAGGCTATACAGCTGCTACTCAGTTCCATAGCCTCTGCAGTATACTGTCCACTAGAGCAGTAAAGTACTCATCTAGTATTACCCCCCATGCATTCTCTATAGCCTCAAATAAAGTGTCTTTAATTGTAATAAGATTTCATGGGAGTTATAGCAGATCTGAATGCTAAATATACACTAATTTCTTTATCTTATTCTATACATATTCAATGAGGTTAAGATCTAGTGAATAGGCTGATTATGAAGAGCATTCTACACCATATTTCCTCATCTAATTTCAGACAATATAGGTAGTATGAATAGAAGTGCTATTCTGCATGAATATAAGGCCTTTCTTATAGAAATCCACTAGATTTTCATTGAGAACCTCTATATAAGATCTAAAGGTAACCTCCCTCTAGGTACTTGTTGAATCCAGTGATATTTGTGTAATCTGTGTATGCTAAATACTGCAAAATGCCTCCTAAACTATAACCTTAACCTCTTTACTAGTCTTATATATTTATATCTTATTTGTATCTCACTTTTCTAAAGGAAAATAGATGTCATAATAGTATGTTAAGTCCAGAAACTTATTACATTACATTAATGATTGAGTCAGTTTAATTATTCTCTGACTCTATAGCAGGCTATATTAGGTCAGTATATGTATATTATCAACATCAGGATAGCATAGTTGCATTGCCACCTAGATCTATATATAGAATAGGCTAACCTCTAATATTCTAAGAGTCAGTAATTTATTTCTTAATTAATTCTATTTATTAGTATCACTTCATTCTATTTCTATATGCTACTAATTAATTTACCTTTATATCCTGATCTACTCTTACTCTTTAAGGTTAAAGCAGGGCCATCTCTACTACACTTATTATATAAAGTGGTGATAAGTTTCTATCATCTGGTCTTACAAGTTCAAATCACTCCTCTGATTATTATAGAGGTAAGCTATTAGTAGCATGTTAACATTAAAGCTAATTATAATGATTTATAGCTCTACTTATAATATCTCTACTCTATCTGACTCTGAGGCATCTGAACTGGATAACCCATTAAGTTATACTATTTTTATTTATAATGAACCCATAAAGATCTTACAAGAAGAGATCACTATTTCTAAATATTATAATATTAAGATAGGTGATCTAATACCTTATTATAAGAAATCTATTAATAAGTATTATATCTTTACCTATTTTCTTAAATGTAAATATAAGTTAGCTTCTGAGAAATTCTCTTGCAATCATGCCTATATCCTATATACTGTGACATGATTACAAGGAATAGTTAAAATGACTTAAAGTATTAAAAAGTTAGAATTACACTATAAAGAGATAATATTTAACTAAAATGAATTCAAAGAGTTTCTTATAAATCAACTTGAGAATTATCATAATTATAACTATCTTTATCATGCCCTTGCACTGGTGATATGTTATTCTGCCAGCTGAATGTCCTGCAACTACCTCATTGAACTTCATTATATATATTGTCATATATCTCATCATAGAGTTCTGCCTGGGCCTGGCTGGAGCATAGTGTCATAGATAGATCTAGCAGCTCTGGGGAGCTCCATATAGATAGCCACTGACCTCTCAGACTTGCTGGAGGTCAGTGATTTATTTACTAATCTACCTAATGTTTGAAAATCCTCTCACCTATTTGCCTATGTATTTCCCCCTTTATGATATTAAGATATCTACCTCCTCTAGTCTAGTAAAGCTCTCATTGATGAACTCTACCTCTCTGAGCTCTGAATAGTCTAATCTACTTATTAGCTCCCCATCTCTTCTGAGCATCAACTAATACAGTGCCATCTCTATTCCTAATATAGTAGTATTATTGCTTAGATATTAGAGTGTGCTTACAATTTGAATTGCTCTTCAGTCTACCTCAGATCAGTGTTCATCAATATATTAAACTCTTTAAATCAATAGGCCATGAATACCCATGCTGAATCTGATGTCCTTTCTGATAATATATCTACCTCATCAGGAGATCATCAAACTCCTCCAGTCAACACACCACTGAATCAGAACCAAGGAGGTCTATTCTTAACTAAATCTTGTGGAATCAAGACTGGAGATTCTAAGTCTTATTATGAAAATAATATTATTAAATATTAAACCTTTATCTGTTTCCTTAAATGAAAATACAAACTTGCTCCTGACCATTTTGAATAAGATAGGCCTTGTGTCCTATATACTACTACTTACCTATATAGCACTGTTGAAACTACTTGAAGCATCAAGGAAAATAAACTTCACAATATAGGTACTATGTATACTTAGAAATAGTTCAAAGAATTTCTCATGAATTAAATTAAAGACCATTAAAACTGAGGCTATACAGCTGCTACTCAGTTCTATAACCTTACTCAACAAGAGAGTCAAACTGTTTATACTTTTGAAGCCACCTTTAATGAATACTAGAATGAGCTTGAACTTGACCTCAAAACCTTATGAATGCAGCTTTTCTATGCTAAGTTGCATCCTTCTATTCAGAACACAATCAACAACTACTAAGAGATTCCTATAGATTAGACTTAACTAGTTAACCTTGCTTCTCATCTTCAAACCTAACTTAAGAAGATTAGAACCCCTAAACAACCTGCTAGTGAGTAGTCTGATCCTAATAAGAATTAGAATACTAATCTCTGATAAGGAGGCTGTAAATGTTAATAAAGTGGCTCTAAGAAGTAGAATCAATTTGCTCTGAAGAATCCCCTTTCTCAATAAGAATGGGATAAATGTAAGGATAAGAACCTTTACTATAACTATAACAAGCCAGGCCACTATACTTCTGATTGTTGATCTAAGAAAAAGGATCCTAAGGATGTTGTTAAGGTCTCAGCAATTAATATACTAAATAACCCCTAGAAATAACTACACTTAGACCTCTTATCTAGAATGGAAATTATAGACCCCCTTGACTGATCTAACCTCTTAGAACCTTTAAGAAAGTCAAAAGATTATCAGTTATATATAATCATTCAACTTGATACTCCTACTGGGACACTTCTGATTAGATGCCTATTTAATCCTGGTTTGGAAGTAGACTGTATTTCAGTCAATTTTGTAGAGTTATATGGTTGGAAAGTGTTAAAATCTACTACTTATAGTATAGTGTAGTTTGTTAATGAAACTTATTTCTATTACTATAATCTTATTAATACAATCTATTAAATAACTGACTTGGAGGATTTTTTGCAAGAAGAAAACCTGTCTTTTGAAGTTATTAATATAGCATATAAGGATGTCATTTTGGGCATGCCTTGAACACTTGCTAATAACTCATTAGTTGACTGGGTTGCTCAAATATGGCATTTCTGACTCACTGATATGTAGGTTTCTATTAAGAATCCCTCTGAGTTTATAGTATTAGTTAAAGATGAATCATGCATCTATTACATATCTGATGATGTTTTAGTAGATGTAAATAATCCTAAAGACAGTTAGGTATGATTAATTTCTAACATTAATTTTCTGAATATGATAGACCCTTGAATCATCAAGATTTTTCAAGATTTCCAAGATGTTTTCTCTGAAGAAGGAGCTTCAAAGCTAGTTAATATTGAATGAGTTACTCATGAAATCAACCTACATGATAGTGAGTTACTACTGTACAGTCTACTTTATAATCTATTAGTAATTGAGCTAGAAATACTTCAGAAATATCTTGAGGACATGCAATCATAAAATTAAATTTAACCCTCTTGAAGCCCTACAGGGGCTTTCATCCTATTTGTGCCTAAAAAGAATGGTGAATTACATCTATACATAGACTATAGAGATCTAAATAAGGTAACAATCAAAGATCATACCCCTTTACCTTTGATTGATGAGATGATGGATTGATTATCCAGGAAAAAGTATTTTTTAAAGCTTGATTTATGAGATACCTATTATCAAATTCAGATAAAGAAGGGTGATGAATGGAAGATTACTTTTCAAATAAAGTATGATAATTTTGAATATCTAGTTCTTCCCTTAGATCTCTACAATATTCTAGCTACATTTCAAACTTATATCAACCAGGTGCTTTGGAGCCTACTTGACATCTCATGTGTTATCTATCTTGATGATATTCTTGTCTTTTCAGATACTGAAGAAGAGCATGAGGAGCACATTTGACAGGTCTTAGAACATCTCTGATAATATGGTCTTTTTGCTAAGGAATCAAAGTGTATGTTTTTCACCCAGGAAGTGGAATTTCTTGGGTTTATAGTGGGTATCAATGGAGTCCATATGGATCAAGCTTGCATAGCTACTATCTTGAAATAGCCTGAACTGTGTATGTTTTGAGAAGTGCAAGTTTTCCTAGGTTTTATAAATTTTTACTGGAAATTTATATACACTTATTCTCAAATAACAGCTCCTATAACTAAGTTACTTAAGGATAGTATTAAAGGCAAGAAACCTGGGCTATTTCATTTCACTGAAGATGTCAGGGCAGCATTGGCTGCAATCAAAAAGGCCTTTGCAGAAGCAACACTACTTAATCATTTTGACCCCAATTAATCTGTTCAACTGGAGATAGATGCCTCTAGATTTAGCATTTATGAAATATTATCCCAGTTAATGGAAAATCTAAATCAAAATGAGTTTAATAGGTGGGAAGGCTTCTATCTGCTTATGACTTATAGGTGAGACTGAGCTCTAGTAGCTTTCTTTTCAAGAAAATTGAATTCAATGCAATGACAGTATGATATGTACAATTAAGAACTCCTTATAATTATTGAATCATTCAAAACTTAATAATATTACCTGTAGAGTAGTAATTTTCCTATTCAAGTTCTTTTAGATCATGTGAATTTGTATTATTTCTTTACCACCAAGAAACTATCTGCAAGACAGGCTAGATGGGCTGAGTTATTATCTGAATATAATTTTTATATTTATTATTACCCTGACTGGCTTAACCCAGCTGATGCACCTTCACAGTGGCTGAACTATAAAATAGTCTTGTGGGAGGAAGATGTTGATGGAGCACTTCCTATATTACAGAAAAAACTGGCTGTATAGGATTTAATTATGTCTAGTTGTAGATTCTGATTTGAAGCTGCAGAGGCTACTTCAGATAGCTAAATTGATAATATTAAACTGACTGGAATAATAATACTTGATAAAGCTGGTACTAGTAGTCTAGAACATCTTATATCACATCTAGCTGCAATAGATGCTGCTTCAGATGAAATAGGCTATGAACTTCCCTTCAAGATGCTTCAAGAATTCATTAAGGAGGTATAAAATAGGGATATCTTTTATATATCTCAGATTTAAGAGCTGAAAGATTGTGAAGAACCCAGGTTGAATTTAAATGGTGAGCTTGAGAATTCAAAGCTAGCAGCTAAGTTAAAAGGATGGTTAATAGAAGATTATAGCCTCCTAATATTTAATAGATCTATTTTTATTCCTGCTAGTAAGACTCTAAGATGAGAGTTACTATGAATCCATCATGATGATCCACATGCAGGTCACTTTGATATAGTAAAAATCAAAGAACTACTTTAAAGAAAGTATTATTAGAAGGAAATTCATCAGGATGTTTTGAAGTTTATTGACATGTATGATATCTATAAAAAAGTAAAGTCACTAAAATACTGTCTATATAGTGCCTTGTTGGCTCTATCTATTCCTGATTGTCCCTGAAAATTCATATCAATGGATTTCATCATTGACCTGCCTAAGTCTCAATTCAAAGGTTGAAAATATGATAGTATCTTGGTCATTATGGACTATTTTACTAAGATGGCTAAATATATCCCTTGTTTGAAGATTATTAAAGCACCAGAGCTTGCTGAACTTTTCATAGATTCTATTATCCATAAATATGATCCTCTATTATTATTAATAATAGACTGCAGATTCTTATTTACCAGTCATTTTTGATCAGCTTTCTACTACCATCTTTATATATGCTAAAATTTAAGTATGGCTTTTCATCCTCAAACTGATGGTCAAATGGAATGTTAAAATCAAACCCTTGAGCACTATCTCTAAATTTATTATGCCTATTATTAAGATGATTGGATGTAGCACCTTTCAACAACACAATTTGCATATAATAATGCTAAACAAGCTTCAATGGAAGTATCTCCTTTCTTCACATTTATAAGATTTAATCCAGATTTGCCCTGAAATGTTATGGATGACACCCCTAAGGGGGAGGCAAGCTCTGCTGTCAATTAAAAACCTTGAGAAGTTCCAGATGTTACAAAGAGACTTAATATATTAATAGAAATATGTGAGAGGTTGATGACCAGCCTATGACACATTGCTAACAAGCAAGCAATGTATTATAATTGAAAATATAAGCTAATATCATTTAATATTGGAGATGAAGTCCTTTTATCAGTAAAGAACATTAAAATAACTAGATCTTGCAAAAAGCTAGATAATTATTAGCTTGATCCATTTCCAATTATTGAAATTGTTAGTAGATAGGCTTATCAAGTTTAATTATCTCATTCTTTTGATTAAATACACCTCATTTTTCATGTATCTCTCTTGGAACCTTACCAATAATGAGCAGGATCAGAACCACCTTACCCTGATAGCATTGAAATTGAAGGAGATTTAAAGTATATAGTGGAGGATATTTTGAATAAATGACTGAGATAAAATGATAAATCAAAGTACTTAATTAAATGAGAAGGATATCCCACTTCAGAGAATACATGGGAATCATTGAATAATTTGGAAAATTTGAAGGATCTTGTTGCAGCCTGAGAGGCTGCTAATTGGAATTGAGATGTGAGAGTTCCTTATGATTAAAAGTTAAATAGAAAGAGGAAGTACTAGCCCCCTACTCTTTTCTCTCACTGGGTTTTTGAGTAGGTAGATAGAATTTCATGATCTAAGGATAGATAATACTCTTCTCCTAGTTTTCCTAAAGGGTTTTAGGAGTTTAATGAGGTTGTTGACTCATATCAGGAAAGGAATTAAAAAGAGTATTATGCTCAAAAGGGCCAGATAAACAATTTAATATTCTTTAGCTTGAAGGCACTGCAGGAGAAAAAAGAAAAGCAAAAGAAAAAGATAAACACTCTCCCTATATAGATGCTATAGATACCCCAGGACAATCTACTTCTAGTTATGACCTTATATCTTCTAACTGATGGAATGTGCCTCTTCCTCCTCCACTCCCATCTATCCTACTATTAGTCTATGTGTTGGTGCTGTCTAAAGGGATTTTATACTTACTATCTTCTTTAGTAACTTCTTTATCTTCTGAAGCTCCTCCTTCTACTTCTTCAACTTCTTTGTGATCTAGCACAGCAGGGCAGCACACTCTGAACCTGTTAAGGCAGGTATGAAGGTAGTTTACTCTTCAGTAGGTACTCCCTTTCTGATATAGATTTCTACATTGAAGATGAACTGATGATAGAAGGTCTTAAGATGCTTCTAAATGTTATATTCTGCACAGCTGAGATCTATCAGCTTCTATATCTTTTGCAGCTTTTCATGGAATCTTGCTGGTACCTATAGTTTTTATTAGGAACTATATTGCAACTAAATAGGCAGAGAAATAGTACTTACAGGGTAGTAGTGTGTATTATTTTTATAGCAATACTCATAGTTATTATACTGTGACTGTTTCACACACACTACCCTCTGACCATTATGGAAAAGCTTTGTGCAGTGCAGATAGAAAGCTTGATTTATGTAGTATTTTTCCACTGAGGCATCATCAGCTTCTGACTTCTCAGAGAGGTCAGAATTGAAATTAGAGGACTCAGAAGACTCTAAAGAGGGATTTAGCTCATACTAATTAATCTTCTTATTCTCATCTTTATTCTCATCCTTCTCCTCTTTTTTATTCTCTAACTCTAAAGAGCCTTCTGCCTCTACTGACTACTTGAGATAACTCTCTATATAGAGGGCTCTGTTCTCACAATCTTCTGACAGAGAAGAACACAGGGAGTCACTAACAAAATCATCAGTACTGGGCCCAGGTGATGAATTGTCATTCAACTAGAAAATCAATTAGCTACTTGTTGCTACCAATTTACATCTATAGTACTTATATTGAAGTCATCAGATTCTGAGACTTTCTAGATGCTATCTTCAAGATCTTTCTTCTTCTTCTCAACACCCTCTTCCTGGTAGTATTGGAGTTGTTTCAGTGACCCTGTAGCATGCACAGGCTCTGAATCAGAATTGAAGGCCCTATTTGTGGAAATAGTAACAAATAGAGGCACTATTTTATATTAGATTCTATCTCTCTCTTCTGATATTATGTCAGACTTACTAGTGATAATGGGTAAGGGGGGCCAACAGAGTCTCTTAAACTTGTATTTGATATTGAAGGTGCAAATGAATGTGAATATAGCTATTTTAATCTATTTCCTCTGTTAGCCTTTACTCTATTCTTTGCAGTGTGTTTTTCTCTTGTTTTCACACTCATTCTGGCATTTTTGAGATGGATTTTAGACTTACCAGAGTGCATTATGAGATGATTGCTGAGAGGAAGTTTTTTATGTGTAAAGAACATTTATCTATATTTCTCTATCTTGTCTATTCCTTATTATTATGATGATCCTGTATGAATTTGATATTCATCTTGCAACACTTCAATCCCCTGTTGTCCTCCTATTTCTCATGTGACCAGAGTTTAGAGACTAAACCCTTTTTAGGAGGAGGTAATTATCATGCTCTCACACTGGTGATATGTTATTCTACTGGCCAGATGTTCTGCAACTACCTCATTAAACTTCATCATATATATTATTATATATCTCATCATAGAGTTCTGCCCAGGCCTGATTGGAGCACAGTATCATAGATAGATCTAGTAGCTCTGGGGAGCTCCATATAGATAGCCACTGACCTCCCAGACTTGCTGAAGGTCAGTGATTCATTTACCAATCTATCTAATATTTAGAAATCCTCTCACTTATTTGTCTATATATTCCCCCCTTTATGATATTAAGATATTTACTTCCTCTAGTCTAGTAAAGCTCTCATTGACAAACTCTACCTCTCTGAGCTCTAGATAGTCTAACCTACTTATTGGCTCCTCATCCCTTCTGAGCATCAACTGATATGGCACTGTCTCTATTCCTAATATAGTAGTGTCATTGCTTAGATATTGGAGTGTGCTTACAATCTTGCTGCTTCTTAATTCTATAATCTGGTTCAATAAGAGAATTAATTGATTTATACTTTTAAAGCCTCTTTTAATGAATATTAAAATGAGCTTAAATATCATCTTCATACCTTATAAATGCAGCTTTTTTATACTAAGCTACATCTCTTAATTTGAAATACTATTAATAATTATCAGACTATTCTAATAGATCAAATAGAGCTAGTTAATCTAGCATTTTATCTTTAATCTTAATTGAAGAAACCTTAGTAACAACCTTCTCAGTAAAATCAATCTGCTGATACAGGTGCTGATTTTCATAATATTAGATATCCTATAATTATTAGTATTAATAAGAAGAGTATGAAATATAGGTGAGATGAATTTATTTCAAAGCCATCTTCTAAGCCTACTAATAATATCTCTTAAAAAGAGTGGAAGAATAGAGAGGATAAGAATCTCTATTTTAATTATAATAAATCTAATCATTATGTAAAGAATTGCTAGTCTGATAAAGAAAAGAAAAAGGATAGTAAAGATATTCTAAAAATCTCTACAGTTTAAATGGAGGATACTTTAAATTAATAATAATTATACTCAGACCTTCAGCTTCATTTCACCATGCTTATTAATACTTCCTCTGGTATGATTATGACTTGTTGCCTATTCAATTCTAGGTTATAGATGAATTGCATAGCTGTAAAGTATCTTATTAAGTATAAATAGACTAGCCATTTGTTACCAAACCAAACTAAAATTAAATTTAACCTTAGACATTTTACCTGGAATGATAATCCTTTTTACTATATTATTACTTTAATATAGGTACTATATTACATTTATATTTTACTTGATTAGTCCCAAATTATATTATAGAATAATATTATAGTCCCAAATTATATTTAGTATTAAAAATATAAGTCCTAGTCCCATTTGGTCCCAATTATCTCTATTGGGACTAAATGGAACTATGAATCCTAGTTTAGATTATATAATCATAATCACATGACTAGGTGATGCTAAATCTGAGATATATAGATGGTAGAACAACTTTAAAATACACATTTATAATAATAAGCATTACTAAATATTATTATTTTTCATTGTCTAAAGGCCTCAGCCCTAACTCTAAACTAAAAAAACTAAAAAACTACAACACACAAAAACATTAAAAAACCCTCTTAAACTTAGAACACAGTCTGCTCAAAGTACTTCAATCTAATTGCATCCATCACCTCCATCACCAACTATATATCTTTAATCCTGAGAGTCAACTACTTCTCATGCATTATCATCTTTACTCTATCTATATTTATAATATAATCAGTAATCAGTATACATATTTAGTAGACTTAGTAGATTAAATAACTTACACTCAAAAAGAGTGGTAAGGGTTATTTCCACTATCAACTAGATAGTATTAAGGGTAAAGCACTGAAAGTAATACTCCCCACTATTAATCTCACAAATTAGATGTACTATCACAATTTTGATAAAAATAAGCTCTTCAGACTTCTGATAGAATCAGACCTCCTAAACCCACTCTATTAACCTGAATGAGCAGCTGAGTATTACTAAAAAGCATAATCATAATTTACTATTCTTATTATAATAATAGTAGGGCTTAGAATTGCATTTAACCTAGTAGTTTCTTAAGGTATTAAGAAGCTTAGTATGATATTAATCCCACTTAGCCTACTACTCAGTAATATATATCTCATAGTCTGCTTTGCAACCAGGCACAGTATCTTTCATCACCACTTGGCAGGAAAGGGGGATGTACTTTGGCATTTTCAAATCAGAAGAGGGGGTATTGATGTATTTGAGTAGAGGGCAAAAAAGATAGAGACACAGCTAATTAAAATAGTGAGAGAGAAAGAATAGAATAGATAGAGAAAAGAAGAATAAAGAGGAGAAGAGAAGGAGAAAAAAAAGAAATATTATTAAAATTCCAACTCTAATTAGCTACCCTAGCAACCTATAACCATCACCTAGGTCTATTCCTGATATAAATTGCCTGGCAATGCTATACAAAGAATATCAAATATAGACACATTAAATGTAAATAACCTACTTTTGAATTTAAAAAATTCCTCCTATCTTTTTATTTTTCCTCCTCTTCTTCTCTTTCTTCCCTTCTTTTTCTACCACTATTCTATCTCTTTTTTTTCAATATCCTTATTCTACTAAAATATGCAATGCACATGAACCTTTCAGTGTGCAGAACTATTGTGAACCGCTTAATCTGCTGAGGGTAGTGAGGCCTTATAGTGGTAAGAAGTGTGATTAATAATGCTCTCTAAACTGTGATAGACTAAGGATAATGTGATATTATTGGTTGAGAGAGAAAACACCTAAGCTATTTATGGAAGTCACATGAGGTAGTGTCAGATAAGCCAATAATCTTGTAGGATTGGGTTTCTTTGAGCCAATGAAATCAAGAGATTTCAGAAACTTAAAGTGGCTGACCTTGAGAAGTAACTACATATTCCCCATATATATTGCTTTGCTAATGCTCTGCAAATTATAATTATTACTCTTTTTTATTATCACTACTAGCTATATCTTCATCTGCCTCTAAAATCTATATAACTAAGGCCTGTGAGCATCATTATTAGTTTGAGGGGCCTGAGAAGGAAGCATTCAAATAGGGTGAAACTAACTACAAGGCACATCATGTTGCACTGAAGAAGCTATGTGAGGAAAATAAATAATAACAATCTATAATAATACTTATATATAAATTCAGCTAATCTATGCTAGAAATGAGGCTAATAAGACTGAGCACCAGAAATTAAAGAAGAAGAAGGTGAAGTAGCTGATGTAGAAGTATTAAAATCAGAAGTACTCTTAGAAATAATATAAGATAAAGATGGAGTAGAAGAAGGCTATAAAGAAGGCTACTGAGAAGAAATACTACTAAAAGTAGGTTAAGGAAATTCTGAAGTATAAGATTAAAAAGCTTAAGTAGGTAAGAGTTCTAGTTATACTTTTTAATAATACTCTTCTAATTTAATTAAATAAATTAGTAGATTTATAATAAGAAGGAGATTAAGAATCTTTTCTACTCCTACATACATATAATGATTTAGAACATCAAAGAGGCTACATTGCTCTCTAGCCAGGTTAATCTTTTTATTACTAAGGTTGATGTTAATGTAGCTGATTAGAAGATAGTTGATTTTAATGCCCAGATTGATCTGACTCATTATAAGGAGCTGCCTCTACCAGAGGAGGTACTAGAGAATAAGTTTGAGGTTATCCTCATCTCTAATGAGGAGGAGAAGGAGGAGGATGAGAAAAAAAAAAGTAGATTATTAAGAATAAAAAGGTTGAGAAAGAGGAGGAGAAGGAAAATAAGAAGAATAAATTTGAGTAAAAAATTTTTCTTTTAGTAGATAGTATAGTGAAGTTGATGAGAAATAAAGAAGTTTAATTAGTTGAATTAAAATTTCTTACTTCTATTTTTAAATTGAGATTTCTATGATGAAAATGAGTAGTACACAGTGAAGATATATATATATATATCTATATACTCTTAATGAGATATATTCATATTAATCATTTCTTGCAATGTATAATCTATACTAAATAAATATTAAAACTCTCCCAGTAACACTTTTTAGTAATAATATGATGATATTTAATTTATATTTAATATGAATTTTAATGTTTATGATATTAATATCTATATTCTAATAATTCTATTCTTCTTGTTTGATGATGCAGCCCAACTCCTAAGATTAATCTTATTATATATACTAGTATAATAAGAAAATTTCATTTCAACTATATAGTAGATTCATCTTAATTAATATCATCATTCATCACCATTACCCCCCCTATTAGCATCAAAAATGGATGATTCCCTTAAAAAGCTCCCTGAAATTACAGTTAAAGTAAAGAAATATATTATATATGAAGATTCATACTCCCAATAATTCTACACCTGATAGGTAACCACAGAACACTATATATCCAGGCCAAAGAAATAAATTATATGGAAAATCCCATTAGAATTAAGATAATAAGAAGAAGCTTGAAAAAGCTTTCTATAAGTAGTAAAGAAGGAGACTGGCTAATCATATCTTTATTGCAAGCTCTATGAAGAAATTTAGTTACATTTATTATAGACTGAGTATGATTCAGGTGGGATTATCAAGCATCTAAACTCTAATAAATGTAAGGGTGATTAAAAATTCTGAAATGATAATATTATAAAGAGACTAATAAGAAGCATTTTATTCTTACTATATATAACACTTTCTAGTAATACTAATAATACAATTCATTAAGAAAATAATGAAAAAATGACTCTAACTGGATTCCACTACTGATATTCTATTCTATACTCTAAATATCTTTTATAAATAGATACTATATATTTATATCTCTCTGAACCTCTCTCTTCATACAATTAAAAACAATGAATTCTATATCCTTCTTTAGATGTTAGAACCACTAATAGCTGTTCCTCATCAAACAAGTCTTCAAAATGCACTTAATAGATACTATACAAATGATATGGAACAATTAGAATTGAAACTAAAGTAATAAAGAAAGATTTCTCTAGCTGTAAATATATGAATAAGTACTAATAATCTAACATTTCTAGATGTGGTCTGTTATTTCATTAATAATCAATGAGAGTATAAGGAGTAACTAATTGGATTTGAGGCCCTAGTAAAAAGTCATACTGGAGAATATTTCACTGAAATTCTTATAGATATCATTCAAAATGATCACTGAGATATTCAATCTAATCTACTTGTAATTACCACAGATAATGCTAAAAGTAATGAGACTATAATTTACAGTTTGAAGGAGAGGTTAATTGTATATCAATGAGATGATAATCAGAAATATATTTTATATATTATACATATTATTCAGCTGGTAGTGCAGGCTTTGATTAGTGAGCTTAAGATTGAGGTAGAACATGAGATAATAGTAAGTTCTTTTAATGAGTAGAATATTATTATGCAGAGTAAGATTTCATTTTCCATTACTCTTTATAAGATAATAATATTTAATTATACTTCTACTATATTTGATTCTAAATACTAACATTAATGATACTTATATTAGATTTAATATATTACTATCACCATTAGTACCTCCCTAAAATAAGAGTAATAATTCTTCAATATTCAATATATAATAGCATCTACATTCACTACACAGTCTACTCCCCTTAAAATGATTTAGAATGTTAAGACATAATAGAGCTCAATATATGAAATAACTATTTATACACTTTAGCTTCAGAAATCAATTAATTACTGAGTAGAGGATTCTGAGAGAAAAAAGATTCAATCTTTAAAGCTCTCTGCAACTAAATGGACTTAGTTGAAGTATGTTATTGATTTACTCTTTTCCTTCTATATAATAATTAAAGCTGTTTTATAGATACAGACACCTATATTATAAATAATATAGTAGATGTATAATAATTTATTTGATCATCTAGAGGATCAATTAGAAAAGAGTTATAGATATTCTTCTTAAGATGAGGCCATATAGAGAGCTATTGAGACTGTAAAGGTAAAACTCTCTCTTTATTATAGTAAAACAGATTAGTACTTTATAGATTTCTATACTGTTGCAGCTGTACTAAATCCATCACTACAAGTAAATATATACTTAGAGGATGATTGAATAAAGGAAGAACAGTAAGCATATATTAATATTATTAAGGAATACTACAATAAGACCTACTGGTAGTATGAACCCTCAGATACTGAACCTGGAGATAATATAGATATAGTAGAGAATGATTCTTAGGTAGATAACACTTTTTAATAACATATTACCATGTAGATGCACAGATATATACTAATAGTTAATTACATAGAATCTTAATGTATTAGTTGCAAATCAGAACAAGGCCAGGCTAGCTACTTGTAGAATTAAGTTTGATTACTATCTTTATAATAATGAAATAATCATCAAGTAGAAAATAATTCTTAAAATCTGGGCTATACTTAAATATATCTATTTAATAGTTGTAAGGATGGCACAGGATGTTCTTGTAATCCCTCTAATAGATATTGGGATGGAATGGAAATTCAATTCAAGTTAAGACATATATTACTATTATTATGATAAATTACATGGGGAAATGATTAAGAAGATAATGATGATAAAGCATGAGAAGGAGAAGGAGATTACTAATAATTTCAGTAAGAATACTATAATTAAGGAAGAAGATGTACTTGTAAAGTAATGTGTATAGTTTATTATATTATATAGATATATAGGTGGATTATAGGTGTGATTCCACATGAAGATGTATAGGATATCTTATTTTAATAATATTTTCTTATGAGTATTATTAATTATTATTATCTTCTTCTCTATAATTATATAATCAAAATAGGATCAAATGGGACCAAGTTTAAATTCTAGTCACTTTTGGTCCTATTTATGTTATGTTTTATATGGTCATTTTACATGATTTATTCTTTAAAATAGGTCATTTTTCCTGGTTACTTTCAAAATTTTAGTCATTTATCCTTATTTATCTCTTAAAAGTAGTCATTTTTTATATTTTAAACCTTTAAAGTCATGTTTTATACTACCTTTTAGCACTAAATGGGACTAAAATCAAATCAAACCAACATGAAAATTCCTAGTCCCAGCAGCCAGCCTAAGTATAAATAGGAAATTTTAGAAATTTCAGATATAGCTTGATTTTCTATAGGTGATTTTTGTTTCTGATTTGATTTGAAGATGATTTTAATAAAAGCTACTGATTCAGAAGGTCATTCAAATGAAGAAGATTTATTCTGTTAAGTTATAAAAATGTTAGATGAGAATATTATTTTAGAAATGCCATGAACATTAATGAATAACTCACTAATTAATTAGATTACTTAAATATAATATTATCACCTCACTGATGATCAAATAACTATTGAAAGTTCTAAAAAGTTTGTAAAAATAATTCAGAATGCACCCTGTGTTTATTGTATTACTAATAATGAAATTAATATAGATCCTCTAGATTGAGTCTTAATTATACTATATATAGGAGTATTGAAGTTCTCATTGAATCTATATATATAAAATGTATTTAAAAAGTTTTCTGCTGTCTTTTCAGAAAAAGATGCATTAAAATTAACTAACATGAAAAAAGTGACATATAAAATTCATTTAATTGATGATACTTTACTGCTCTACAGAACTTTATATAACTTATTCATAAAAGAACTGGATACATTATAAAAATTCTTAGAAGAAATGTAGTCTTAGAATTAGATTCACCCTTCATGAAGCCCAGTCAGAGCTCTAATTCTATTTGTACCCAAAAAGAATAGTAGTCTTCAACTTTATGTAAACTACTGGGGTTTAAATAGGGTAACTATTAAAGATTATACTCTATTACCTCTTATTGAAGAGATAATGGACTAGCTGAGCAAGATGAAATACTTTTCTAAGCTAGATCTTAGAGATGTGTATTATCATATTTGCATTAAGAAAGGTAATAAATAGAAAATAGCTTTTCAAATAAAATATAGATATTTTAAATTTTATATAATACTTATAAGACTATGTAAAGTGCTAGCTACATTTCAGTCTTACATTAATTAAGTACTTTATAAACTTATCAATATCTACTGTGTAGTCTACCTCAATGATATTCTGATCTTTTCTAAAAATAAAAAAGATCATGAAAAGTATATATATTAGGTGCTGAAAAGACTCCAGCAATATAATCTTTATATAAAGAAATCAAAATGTACTTTCTTCACAAAGGAACTAGAGTTTCTAGGCTTTATAATTGAGGTTAATGAGATTCAAATGAATCAAAACTATGTAGCCACTATCTTTAAATGATCTGAGCCTTAAATATTTTGAAAAGTTCAAGCTTTCTATTATAATAGCATGCTAAGTCCAGAAGCCTACTACACTGCATTAATAATCAGATCAGTTTGATTATTCTTTAACTTCATGGCAGGCCACATCAGACTGATATATGCATATTATCAATGTCAGGGTAGTATAATTATATTGCCACTTAGACCTATATATAGAATAGGCTGACCCCTAATATTCTAGAGATTAATGATTTATTTCTTAATTAATTCTATCTATTAGTATTACTTCATATTATTTCTATATGCTACTAATTAGTTTACCTTTATATTCTAATCCATCCTTACTCCTTGAGGTTGATATAGAGCCATCTCTACTACACTTATTATATGAAGTGGCAATAAGTTTCTGCTATCTAACCTTATAAGTTCAAATTGCCTGTCTGATTATTCCAGAGGCAAGCTATTAGTAGCATATTAACACTAAAGTTAATTACAGTAATTTATAACTCTATCTGTAATATCTCTACTCTTTCTGACTCTAAGGCATCTGAACTAGATAATCCATTAAGTTATACTATTTTCACTCATAATAAACTCATAAAGACCTTATAAAAAGAGGTCATCATCTCTAAATATCATGATATTAAGATAGGTAATCTAATATCTTATTATAGAAAATCTATCAATAAGTACTGTATCTTTACCCATTTTCTTGAATGTAAATATAAGTTAGCTTCTAAGAAGTTCTCTTATGATCATACTTATATCTCATATACTATAATATGATTATGAGGAACAGTTGAGATGACTTAAAGTATTAAGAAGTTAGAATTATATTGTTATACTTTTACACTAGTAATATGTTATTCTACCATCTGGACATCCTATAACTACTACATCAAACTTTATCATATATATCATCATATATCTCATTATAGAGCTCTGCCTGGGCCTGATTAGAGCACAGCATCATAGATAGATTCAGCAGCTCCAGAGAGCTCCATATAGATAGCCACTGACCTCCCAGACTTGCTGGAGAGCAGCAATTCATATTAATCTATCTAATGTTTAGAAATCCTCTCATTTATTTACCTACATATTCTCTCCTTCATGATATCAAAATATCTACCTCCTCTAGTCTAGTAAAGCTCTTATTGAAAAACTCTATCTCTCTGAGCTCTAAATAGTCTAACCTACTTATTGGCTCCCCATCCCTTTCAAGCATTAATCAATAAGGTGCCATCTCTATTCCTATATCAGTAGTGCTATCACTTAGATATTAGAGTATACTTATAATTTAAATTACTTTTCAGTCTACCTCAGATCAGCATTCATCAATATATTGAACTCTTTAAACTAATAGGCTATAAATACTCATACTAGATCTGATGTCTCTCCTAATAATACATTCATCTTATCAGAAGATCATTAAACTCCTTCAGCTGACATGCTATTAAGTTAGACTCAAGAAGGTCTATTCTTAACTAGATCTCATAGAATTAAGACTGGAGATTTCAAGCCTTATTATAGAAATAATATTATAAAATATCAAACCTTTATCTATTTTCTTAAATGAAAATATGAACTTGCTTCTGATCATTTCAAATAAAATAGGTCTTATATTCTATATGCTACTACTCACCTATATAGTACTATTAAGACTACTTGAAGCATCAAGAAAAATAAACTTCACAATATAGGTATTATGTTTACTTGGAAATAGTTTAAAGAATTCTTCATGAATTAAATTAAAGATCATCAAAACTAAGGCTATACAGCTACTACTTAGTTTCATAGCCTTACTCAACAAGAGAGTCAAACTGTTCATACTTTTGAAGCTACCTTCAATGAATACTGAAATGAGCTTGAACTTAATCTTAAGACCCTATAAATATAGCTTTTCTATGCTAAGCTGTATCCTTCTATTCAGAATTAGAGTGCAGATGAGGCCAAGTAATTATGAGTTTAAAACTTGACTTGAACTTGAAATTACTCATTTTAACTCACCTTGGAGAGGCCTATTATAACTTGGATATTCCTCATTTTTGTAACAGGCATGCTCCAATAAGTGGATCGTGTGAGCTATACACTAGAATCAAAATTGTAATTGCTAGAGAAAGGAAGGAAAAAGGAAAAGAAATTATAAGATCATACAATATAAATAGAAGGAAATTATGTGAGGTTGGAGTGAATAAACATTCATATGAAAGCCCAGTTAGAGGTGTCTGATTGAGCAGTTAGAGATTGGGTGAAGTTTGGGCAAGCTATAGATATAGAGTATAAGAGTATAGCTCTTCACATTATCCCCCCCTATTTGAATTTGGAGGGCAGGCAGGAGGGGTCAGAAAATCAGACATGAGATGATACAGGCAGAGTCTTATTAAGTAGATATAGCTCTTCATAATAGATGAGCACAGTAATGTCTTGCAGGATAGAGGTTAATTCCCATAAAGAGACTTCATATCTGAGTTACTTCACTAGGTATTAGAATCCTCATCTACAGCAGGAGCAGTTAAGGATGACTTCAATCTTATATTCTACCTCATTATCTTCCCTGATAATACCAGATGGATGCCAGTCAGTGATTTCTTGTGAGAGGAATGGGTCAGTGGAGGCTTTACAGAGTAGATTCATGTGAAATATATTATAAATCCTAGGTAGCATGTCAAGATGGTAGTTATAACTTCCCAGGACTTCAATGATAATGTACTTGACATATTAGTAGTCAAGCATATAAGATAGGTAATTAGTTATAATGTTTTAGAGATCTAGTTAGATCTTATTACTCACTTCATAGCATTTAGTAGGATTTCAGTGGGTATTCATATAGTTCTATTAATCTTACTGAGTGCTAGTCATGGAGGATTCAGCCTACTTGCAGGCTTGCTGGAGCTTCAAGATAATGGTGTATGTAATTTGAATTGAACTATAAGATAAAGTGGAAGGTTCAGATGATTTAGTAAGATTAAGAACTTCAAGATTATAACTGTATGAGAGGAAAAACAGGCTAACATCAGTGCTGATAGTATCACAGCCATTAATTATAAGTTTAGCATGTGGAAGGAGTTCATTCCAGTCATCCTAAGTATATAAATAGAACTTTTAGAGGTAGTTCTTAGTTATCTGAATTATACATTTAGTGCTACTGTTAGTTTCAGGGTAATAAGCAGTTAAGAGGTGCTAGAAGATCTTGAAGAGCTGATAGATTCAGCTTTAGATAGCTCTAACAAACTGAGTCTTATAATCTAAAATAATTATACAGGATAGACTATACTAATAATAAAACAGACTTCAGAGAAAGGCTTTAGCCACTGTGGGTGCATTCATCTTCACACAGAGTTTAAGAATAACATCTTTACTAAGATAGTTAATAATAATAAGAATACTCTTATAGTTATCACTCATGAGGAGGTCTACTGTAAAATTAATAGTAATATTATACTAGACACATTTAGGAATCAGAAGAGATTTGAGCAGACCTTAGCAATAGTCCTACTAGATAATAATAGATTAATAGACATTGCAGTTCCAGGTGAACTATCAGATGCTCTGAAACATGTCAGGCCAGTAGAAATCTTAAGATAAAATTTAGTAGAGTACTTTATAATCTAGGTAACTAATCATCAGAGAATTATAAGTTTTTTGCATGATTCAGGTGTGCAACAATTCTGAATCAGGAATTCACTATCTCCCTTGGAAGTGTAGTTAGGAGTTGAGGTCTATGAAGCATTTAGTGATGTTAATATAAGCTTGAAGTTTGGGTAGAAAATAATAAGCTTTATCTTGAATGACCTGGATCATCATTTGAAGATGTTTATTAGAGGTGGCAGTAGTGTCCTAGAGTCCCTAGAATGGAAATAAGGTAGTTGTAATTAGTAGGGTAACAGATGAGATATATATTACTCTGTGTGATGTTGCTTTAGATTCTTTAAGAATCTATAGATCTAGTAGTCTCTATTCATAATTTACTTAGCAGGCATTAGAGTCTTCAAAAGGTATATTCTGTTCATATTAGAAGAGGGTGTCAGCCATGAAGTTCTCTGTGTCAGAGTAGTAATAAATTATAAAATGAAAGTAACTAAGGAATTCAGCCCAGTACATCTGATGTTCAGAGAATTTATAGGTTATTATAAAATATTAGAGATTCTTATGATCTATGATAATTTTGAAGTCTTTCACACTGTAGAGTTTAGAGTCCCATTCTTCTAAATATTAGATGATAGTAAGAAGTTTCTTGTCATAGATCTCATAGTTAGCTTCAGCAGGGCTGAGCTTCTTAAATATGAATGTGTAGAATTATAGAATGCCTTTATCATTTTATTACATGAAAGTATTACCTGTAATGTAATCAGAAGAGTCTGTTTTGACCACTATCAGATAGTTAGGATTGAATGTAATGAGCATCAGAGTAGAGACAAACATCTATTTAAGGTGCATGAATGTCTTATCTACCTTCTTAGATTATAGAAACTACTAGTCTTTGTGTGTGAGATCAGTCAGCAATTAGATGATGTCAGAAAAATCCTGAATGAAGTATTAATAGAAATTTACAAATTCTAGAAAGTCTTGCATGCTTTTTATAGTTATAGGGGCCTCCCATTTGAGGATAGTAATAATCTTCTTGAGATCCATATAGACTCCCTTTCCTGTCTCTATGATAAAGTTAAGGTAGATTATCTTTTAAACTTTAAAGGTAGATTTATTGATATCAATTAGGAGACTATATTCATAGAGGTGGGTAAGGACTTTTCAGATATGCTCTTGATGTTACTTACAGGATTCATTAGTGAAGATGAGAATGTCATTAAGGTAGATAGAAGTAAATTCATCTAAATAGTCTCATAAGGCCTAGTTGATGTATTTCTGGAAGATGCTTAGAATATTTATGAGGCTAAAGAGGATGACTGTCCATTCAAATAAATTATATCTCATATAAAAGATAGTTAATCATTCATTTCCTTCTGCAATTTAAATTTTATAGAATATAGAAATGACATTCAGCTTTATGAACTACTTGACTTGGCTGATCTATTTGAGAGTCTTATTGATTAATAGTAGTAGATAATGATCTTTTCAGGTGAGGCAGTTGAGGCCCTAATAGTCAACACAGAACTAAAGGCCTTTACCTGGCTTTTTCATAAAGAGTATGGGTGTGCCTACAGGTAAATTACTAATTCAGATAAAACCTTTATTCAAAAGGTTATTAAGGGTCTTATGAAGCACAAGCAATTTATCATGCAATATATTGTATAGTGGTCCTCAGGGTAGCTGAAAGTCTTTACCATCTGTCTTCTCAAATTTGATATGATAGTTGTGCACACCATGGAATGGTAGAAGCTTCTTAGTGGCCTTATGATTAAAAATATTGAGGAATTTATAATAGTATGGAGAGAGGACTGTTACAGGGTTGATCTTTAACTTCTTAAAGAGCTATAAGAGAGCCTTCTCTATGTTAGCCATGCTGGCAATGAAGATTTCAATAGGAGGTTAAGACTTAAATTTCTAATTGTAGCTTTAAAGGAGGTTATAGATGTTGATAGAGATTTAATGAAGGTCAGTGGTCTTATAAACATCTTTTTCAGAGATATAGATGCCTCCAGGGAATATAATACATTAATTGTAAGTATTAATGAGAGCTTGATGTTCAGATAATCATAATAGATCTAATATGAAGTCATATAGGAGATTCTCAATCTCATACATATAAATATTTTCTTGGAGAAATCTACTAATATCAATATTAAGCTTCACCATGTTTCATACAAAGCTGCCTGTGTCACCATTGACACCTTCAATCTTTTAGGAGTTGATTAGGATACACAGAAGATTATAATAGTTAATCATGCAAGAATGAATTATTAAATAGTAACAGCAACTACTATCTTCTATAGCATTCATATTAAAAGAATAATTAACTATAGTAGGTATAAGGATCATCAGAATAGTCATTTTCTTCTCAAAGGTCTTTCTATCTAACTCTGAAAGCTTCCACTTGCAATTTCACACAGAAGCTAGTCTTTTCCCAAGTCTGATTTGATGTCTTTAAAGTCTTTCTTTTCTTCAGGCTTGATTTGTATGTTTATAGATTATATAGGTAGTTTTGAGGAAATATGGGTTCCACAGCAGTTAGTAGCTCTGTGCCCAGGTTTATTATAGTTAATACAGACATCTCAGGCACAGCAGTTAATAACAGCAGTAGTGATTATATTTAGGATATAAAATGCATTTACATGAGTGGGCCCTGTAGGCATCTAATTCATAGCATTTAGATTCTTTAGCAGAGAGGTCTTAGGGAAGGTCTTCCTGAAGATGATAGGAATATCACTATAGATTCAGTTCTAAATGGTCTTGATTTCAGATAGGTTATTCTCTATACTGCAGAGCTTCATATAATATTTAAGATATATAGAAGGTTTGATAGAGGTAATAGTCTGCTGTAGGAATTTAAACTTGATAGCTTTTTTGAGTAGGGCCTTCTTGATAATGTCATCTCATAGCTGGTTGCTGGCTTTCAGAATCTTCTAATTAAATCTTAGGAGAAAGATAGAAAGTGGATTAGTTTTCTGATGAATACTGTGCAGTCAGGTCAGGGCCTTCTAAGCTACTAAAGAATTAAAGAAAAGAATGTCAAGCTGATTGAGGATGACATCAGGGGTTATAAGAATGAGCTTGGCATTAGTCTTCATTTAAGAGTAGAATTAGGTGATAGTAGTACTAGAGAGTTAGGTGTAGATGTATCAGGCCTGATTAGTAAGAGATCTAATTGTAAGGCTGTTTAAAGTGATTTTGGCCTCCACACTGAGGCACCAGATAGGATATTTGAAGACTTATTTACTCATAAATTTCTCAAGGGTAGCAAGTCTTTCTTTCAGGCATCTCAGGAAGTTCTCAAAAGAAGCAGTTAGATAAGTAGGAGTTAGAATAGAAGCTGAAGTCAGTACAAGCATATAATTTTATTTAGTAATGAGGTCAATCTTGTTCACAAGCTATTAGATGAAGTTTTAGAATTTAGTATTAGAGCCCTGAGAAGAGGTACTATCTTCATATAGAGAATTCATGTTTATGATGGATTCAAAAGATTATTCAGATTTAGAGAGTTTGGAGGATTTAGAAAGTTTAGAGAATTTAAAAAGTTTAGAGGAAAATCTCATGAGATATTAATATAAATTATTAAGGCTTTGAGGCCTTTCACTAACATGTTATTTAGTAGAGCTGAGCTGAGTAAGTTATATTTCAGATTTCAGAAGAGTTTACTATATATATAGGTTACATTCAGAAGAATCTACTATACATATAAATCACATTTAGAGGGTGAATATAATAAGGATCTCTAAGAAGAGATCAAGTGAGTAATTATAAAATATAATGGGTGCATTCTGATAAGCAAATCATGTAAGCTATATACTAGAATCAAAATTGTAATTACTAGAGAAAGGAAGGAAAAAGAAAAAGAAATTATAAGATCATATAATATAAATAGAAGGGAATTATGCAAGGTCAGAGCAAATAAACATTCATATGAAGGCCCAGTTAGAGGTGTCTGATCAAGCAGTCAGAGATCAGATGAAGTTTGAGCAAGCTATAGATATAGAGTATAAGGGTGTAGCCCTTCATAATTTTAAAGGCTATAAAACTTGGATATTTTGAATATTATCTGGGTAATTTCAAAGCTATAAAAAAGTATAGATTGAAGGCTTTTTGAAGCTTTTTAAGTAGTTACTCTATAGTAAATGTATATAAAACTACTAATATTTTAATAAAATACACTAATAATATGATTTTTAATGGATTTTGTGAAGGGCTACATTCTTATACTCTATATCTATAGCTTGCCTGAACTTCACTTGATCTCCAACTACTCAATCAGATATTTTCAACCAGGCCTTCATATGAATGTTTATTCACTCCAACCTCACATAATTCTCTTCTATTTATATCACATAATCTCATAATTTCTTTTCCTTTTTCCTTTCTTTCTCTAGTAATTACAATCTTGATTCTAGCATATAGCTCATATAATCCACTTATCAGAGTGTGCCCATTACATTTTATAATTACTCACTTGATCTCTTCTTAGAGATCCTCATTATATTCACCCTCTAAATATAATTTATATGTATAGTAGATTCTTCCAAATACAACCTACACATACAGTAAACTCTTTTAAAATCTGAAATATAACTTACTCAGCTCAGCTCTATCAGATAATATGTCAGTAAAAGGCCTCAAAGTCCTGATAGTTCATATTAATATCTCATGAGATTTTCCTCTGAACTTTTTAAATCCTTCAAACTTCCTGAATCCTCTGAACTCTCTGAATCCAAACAATCTTTTGAATCCATTATGAACATAAACTCTCCACATAAAGATAGTATTCCTCCTCAGGGCTCTAATGCTGAGTTTCAAAACTTCATCCAATAGCTTACAAATAAGATTAACCTTATTACCAAATAAAATTATATATCCATACTGACTTTAGCTTCTGTCCCAACTCCTACTCACTCAATTACTTCTTTTAAGGACTTTTCAAGACATTCAAAAGAAAGGCTCACCACCCTTGAGAAATTCACAGGCAAATAAGTCTCTAAATACCCTGCCTGGCACCTCAATGTGGAGGCTAAAATTACTTTAAACAGTCTTGCAATTAAATCTCTTACTAACCAGGCCTGATATATCTACACCTAATTCTCTAGCACTACCATTATCTGATTCTACCCTTGAATAAAGGCTAATATCAAGCTTATTCTTATAATCCTTAATATTATTCTTAATCAGCTTGACATCCTTTTCTCCAACCCTTCAGTGGCTTAGAAGGCTCTAACCTGACTGCACAGCATTCATCAGAAAATCAATCTACTCTCTACCTTTCTTCTGAGATTCAATCAGAAGATCCTGGAAGCTAACAGTCAGCTATGAGATGATACTGTCAAGAAGGCCCTGCTTAAAAAGGCCATTAAGTTTAAACTTCTATAGCAGACTGTTACCTCCATTAAACCCTTCATGTACCTTAAATATTATATGAAGCTCCATAGCATAGAGAACAACCTGTCTGAGATTAAGGCTATTCAAGGCTGAATCCATAGTAGTACCCCTATCACCTCTAAAGAGGTCTTTCTTAAGACCTCTCTGCTGAAGGATCTAAATGCTATAGATTGGATGCCTATAAGGCTTACTCATATAAATACATTTTGCATCTCAAATATAACTACCACTATCATTATTAACTGTCATGCTCAAGGTGTCTATATTAACTGCAACAAATCTGGGCACAGAGCTGCTAACTATCACAGAACCTATATTCCTCTGAAACTGCCTGTACAGTCCATAAACATACAAACTAAGTCTGAAGAGGAGGAAGACTTTGAAGACACTAAGTCAGACTTGGGAAAAGACTAGCTTCTGTGTGAAATTGCAAGTAGAAGCTCCCAGAGTTAAATAGGAAGATCTTTAAGAAGAAAATGATTATTCTGATGATTTTTATATCTATTATAATTAATCATTCTTTTAATATAAATGCTATGGTGAATAGTAATTACTATTACTATTTAATGATTCACTCTTGCATGATTAACTGTTATAATCTCCCACATATTCCAATCAATCCCTAAAAGATTGAAGGTGTCAATGATGACACAGGCAGCTTCATATAAAATATGATGAAGCTTGATGTCAATATTGGCAGATTTCTCTGAGAAAACACTTATATATATAAGATTGAGAATCTCCTATATAACTTCATACTAGGCTTATTATAGCTATCTGAACATCAAACTCTCATCAATGCTTATAATTAATGCATTGTATTCCCTGGAGGCATCCACATCTCTGAAAAAGATGTTTATAAGACTACTAACCTTCACTAAATCTCTGTTAATATCTATAACCTCCTCTAAAGCTGCAATTAGAAATTCAAATCCTGACCTCCCATTAAAATCTTTACTACTAGTATAGCTAACATAGAGAAGGCCCTTTCATAACTCTCTAAGAAATTAAAGACTGATCTTACAACAGTCCTTCCTCTATACTACCACAAATTCCTTGATGTTTTTGATTATAAGGTCACTAAGAAGCTCCTGCCATTCTGCAGTGTGCATAACCATTATATTGAACTTAAGAAGATAGATGGTAAAGACTCTCAGCTACCCTGAGGACCACTATATAATATATTATATAATGAACTGCTTGTGCTCTGCAAGACCCTTAATAACCTTCTGAATAAGGGTTTTATCTGAGTTAGCAATTCACCTGCAGGCACATCTATACTCTTTGTAAAAAAGTTAGGTGGAGATTTTCAGTTCTGTGTTGACTATTAGGGCCTTAACTGCCTCACCCAAAAAGATCATTACCTACTGTCATTAATCAATGAGACTCTCAAACAGATTGGTCAAGCTAAGTAGTTCATAAAGCTGGATGTCATTTCCACATTCTATAAGATTCAAATTACAGAAGGAGATGAATGGCTAACTGCCTTTCACATGAAATATAATCTATTTGAATGGACAGTTACCCCCTTTAGCCTCATAAATACCTTAAGCATCTTTCAGAAATATATTAACTAGGTCTTATAAGACTATTTAGATGAATTTACTTTCATCTACCTTGATGATATCCTTATCTTTACTGATAGATCCTATAAGTAGTATTAAGAGTATGTCTAAAAAGTCCTTATCCACCTTTATAAACATAGTCTTCTGATTGACATTAATAAATCTACCTTTAAAGTCCAAGAGATGACCTACCTCAGCTTCATCATAGAGGTAGGAAAGGAAGTCTGTATGGACTCTAAGAAGATTATTATTATTCTTAAATGAGAGGCCTCTATAACTATAAAAGGCATGTAAGGCTTTCTAGGATTTATAAATTTCTACTAATATTTCATTCAGAATTTTTCTGACATCATTTAATTGCTGATCAACCTCACACATAAAGACCAGTAATTTCTATGATCTAAGGAGACAGACAAGACATTCATACACCTTAAATAGATGTTTGTCTCTACCTTAATACTCATTGCATTTAACTCTAACCACCTAATAATGATTGAAATAAACTCTTCTAGTTATATTACAGGCAGCACTCTCATACAATGAGATAATAAAGGCATCCTGCAATTCTATACATTCATGTTCAAGAAGCTCAGCCCTGCTAAAACCAACTATGAGATCTATGATAAGGAACTCCTTATCATTATTCAATGTCTAGAAGAATGGGACTTTAAACTCCATAGTATGAAAGACTTTAAAATCATCATAGATCATAAGAATCTCTAATATTTCATAATAATCTATAAACTCTCTGAATGCTAGATGTACTAAGCTGAATTTCTCAGCTACTTTCATTTTACAATTCATTATTACTCTGATATAGAGAACTTCATGGCCAACACCCTCTTCTAATGTGAATAGAATATGTCTTCTGAAAACTCTGATGCCTACTAGGTAAACTACAAATAGAGACTGTTAGACTCATAGATTCTCAAAGAATTCAAAGCAACACCACACAGAGTAATATATGTCTCATCTGTTACCCTACTAATTGCAACCCCCTTATCCTTACTTTAAGAACTCTGAAACATCACTGCCACCTCTGATAAATATCTTCAGACAATGATCCAGGTCATTTAAGATAAAGCTTACCATTTTCCATCTAAACTCCAAGCCCATATTAATATTATTAAATGCTCTGTAGACCCTAACTCCTAATTATACTTCTAGGGGAGGCAGTAAGTTCCTAATTCAAAATCATTGCACACCTAAATCATACAAGAAACTCACAACTTCCTGATGACTAGCTACTCAGGCCACAAAGTACTCTACTGAATCCTATCTTAAGACTTCTACTGGCCTGACATGTCTCAGAGTATTCAACAGTTCATTTAAAACTACAATGTCTGCTGATCCATCATTACCTGATAAGACTACTATCAAGATCTATTTAAGTCTCTCTCAATTTCTAAATGTATCTGATGTGATGTTACCATTAATTTCACAGTAAACCTCTCTATGAGTAATGACTATAAGAATGTCTTTATCATCATTGACTACCTCAGCAAGAATGTTATTCTTAAATTCTGTATGAAGATGAATGCACCTGCAGTAATAAAGATCTTCCTCTAAAGCCTATTTTATTACCTGTACAGTTTACCCTGTACAATCATCTCAGATCATGAAACCCAGTTCATTAGAGCTATCTGAACTTAAATTTATCAGCTTCTTAAGATCTCCTGACACCTCTTAACTACTTATTACCCTGAAACTAATGGCAGCACTGAACATATAATTCAGATAACTAAGAACTACCTCTAAAAGTTCTATTTATATACTTAAGATGACTGGAATGAACTCCTCCTACACACTGAACTCACAATTAATAGTTATGATACTATTAATACTGATGTCAGCCTATTTTTCCTCTTATATAGTTACAACCTTAAAGTCCTTAATCTCATTAAATTATCTAAATCTTCCACTTTATCCTACAGTTCAATCCAAATTACAGACACCATTGTCTCAAAACTCTAGTAAGCCTGTGAGTGGGCTGAATCCTCCATGGCTAGTGCCCAGTAGAATTAATAGAATCATATGAATGCCCACTGAAATCCCAC